>JABUQX010084797.1:0-22781 GCA_015478945.1 Trachelipus rathkii | reverse complement strand
CAATTTTCACTTAATGCTCCAAGATTAAATTGTAACATTGTACTTGCACAAAAAGGAAATACTTATATTAAACATTTCCTTTAGAAAAATGTTTTTTTAAAAATATTTCTATGAAAAAAAAATTATTTTAAAATAGATAAAAAACTTACACTCTCCTTTTCACAGGAAAAAAAAATGTGGCGGCATCAGATCATTCATTTTTAAAATCTTTATTTTTTTTTAAAATAGGTAGTTTTGAAAGCATTTACATTACTATATTCTACTAATTACACTCTTACACATAATAAAATGCTTCAAACATGAAAATACATAATTCTTGCTCATTTTAAAAAGTCTGATAAAACACGAATATGACCTTTAAAATGCTCAGTGCAGCTTTATGATGAAGTAAGAGCATTTATTAATTTTTGAAAATAGGGTGCATACCTTCTATACTAGGAATATATGTCAAGTAAGGTTGGCAACCCTGACTGCAGACAGCACATGTTATTTATGTTATTCTCTCGTGGTTAATTAAAAAGGTTGTTGTTGTGATATATATATTACATTTATAATATATATATATATATATATATATATATATAATATATATATATATATATATATATATATATATATATATATATTATATATATATATATATTATATATAGAGAGATAGATAGATAGATAGATATATTAGATAAAGATAGATAGATAGATAGGATAATAGATAATAGATAGACAGTGTTGCGCATAACCTGACCATTACTGGGAATTTATATCAAGTAAAGTTAACAACATTAACTACAGTCAGCAACATGTGTATTTGTGAATTAGTTCTTCGTGGTTATTCTTGCATTAACTTTTGGTTGTTTGCTATTATATATATAGTATATATATATATAATATATTATTATATATATGATAAATATCATATAAAGTATTATTTATATAATTTTAATAAAATTAATTTTATAAAATATAAATAATTAAATATATAATATATACTATATATATATAATTATATATATATATATATATAATATATATAATATATATATATATATATATATAATATATTATATATATATATATAAATATATATATATATATATGTATATATATATTATATATAATATATATATATATATGCTCCAGAGCGGAGAACGATGATCGTAGCCACATATGTGGTAAATTTAATGGAATACTGTCCTCATTGTACCGGCTACTAATGATCGACACATCCTTCGGAAAGTAAAGACAAAAATAGACAAGTTTATTTAGGCTGATACTTACCTATGTGAGCAAGAAATGGGTACTTAACACCAATGCTAAGAGGAAGATACAGGCCTGTGAAATGAAAGTGCCAAGAGATAGTTGGAGTAACAAGAATGGGTAGATTTGGAAACGATAATATAAGAGGGGAGTTAGGAATAGAAAACATATTGACATTTATAGGAAATAATCAACGTAGATGGTTTGGGCATGTAAAAAGAATGAATAATGACCGTTGTGCACATAAAGAACTATGAATGGAAACCCAAAAGAAAGAGAGAGGTTAGGGGAGACCGAGGATCAGATGGAGAGATAATGTAAGGAAAGATCGAGAGGAGAGGAGGAAACATTGATGAAGTAAAAGATGAGAGAATGTGTAAGAATAGAC
The DNA here is from genome assembly GCA_015478945.1 of Trachelipus rathkii. Taxonomy (NCBI): domain Eukaryota; kingdom Metazoa; phylum Arthropoda; class Malacostraca; order Isopoda; family Trachelipodidae; genus Trachelipus; species Trachelipus rathkii. The sequence goes on along the minus strand of JABUQX010084797.1, from coordinate 21,137 downwards.
AACGATTGAGGTGTATCGTCCGGAAGGACTGACTAGTGCATGCACTTAACGAAGAGTATGGTGAGAATATATATAATATATAGAATTTATATATATATTTAGATATAAATACATATTTTAGATATATATATACTATATATATATAATATAAATATATAATATTATTATATATATATATATATATATATATATAAATATATAATATTATATATAAATATATATATATATATAATATATTAATATTATATATATATATATATATATAGTATATATATATATATATATATATATTATACATTTAGTATATAATATATATATATTATATATAAATATATAATATATATATATTATATATATATATATAATTATAATATATATAAATGTATATATATATAATATATATATATATATAAATTATATATAACATTTATAATATATATATAATATATATATAATATATATATATTATATTAATAATATATATATATTATATATATATATATATAGATAATATATATATATATATATAATAATATATATAAATATATAAAAAATACATAAATAGATTAAGGAAAGAATTATTTTTTTTTATTATTTTTTCCAGTTAATCACCACTCACGGGCCGAGCCCTTTCAAGGAGGGCGGAAAATAAAACATTAAAAAAACCCACCCAATTCCCAGCCTAAGGCAAATCTCTCAGGTGAGCGCAGACGCAGGCTTTAAAGAGAGAAGATTAAATGTGGGTTTTTTTTTTTTTTTTGGTTTTTTTTTTTTTTTTTTTATTTTTGTTGGAAAAACAGAAGAAGGCAAGGAGTTCAACAGAACAGAAAGTAGCTGGGAAGAAAGAGGCACCACAACGAACAAGTCTGGGCTTGTTAATACTCACGCAAAAACTCATGCGAGAGCAAGCCACCCCTTGTATTGCGAGGCGACGCAATGGAGGTGGAATTCGAGCGGCCAACTCCCCTGCAGCATCTACCGTTGTTAGTACCTATAGAAAGAGATAGTGCGCAAACGTCACGTCGCAGAGATAGAGGTCAAGAGAGTTTGAAAGTAGGGACAGTTTATTAATCTCTTAGCTTTAGACTCAACCCTATCCAATAGAATGGTGGACGAAGGCCCCCCAAATGTGAAAAACCAGTACTCCATAACCAAGGCGAATAAGCCCTTAACAACTGGAGTACTGTTGCAGAGAAAAATTCCCCGCAAACTGAACAGAACTCCCAGTTCTTTGGGCCAGCTACAACCATTGAATATGAGGTTTCCAAGAAAATTTATTGTTTATGTTAAGACCAAGAAGGTTTATGTTGTCAAGGAGAGACATGCGGAGCCGTCGAAGGAGATAGGAAAGTTGGAGGTGTTTTTGAGAGGGAGATGTAAAGAAGTTGAGTTTTTTAAGAGTTGAATTTTACAAGGTCGAGTTGACCTCACGGAAATCCCATCCAGATCAACAAGATAGAATTCGAAAGCTGAAGACGAGAGCAAACTCTAGAAGCAAAAGAGGGAGCAGATTTGAAGTGAGTAGAAGAGTGGAGAGTTGAGTCATCGGCATAAGAGTGAAAAGAGTTGGAAGTACAGCTGCAGAGACGTATGAAAAGTAGGAATAAGTTGGAGATAGAACTGAGCCTTGCGGAACACCACAATTAACAGAAAGGAGAAGAGGCGCTTCCACAACGAGTGCTGATTTAGAGCGATCGGAGAGAAACTAGACAAGAAGTTAAGCAAAGAGAAGGAGGAAACCTAATGGAGGGAGCTTAGAGAGCAGTGACGCGCGTGCCAAACCCGATCAAAAGCTTTGGATCTGTCAAGCGCCACCACTCAAGACTCCCCATGGTCCTAAGGGCGGAAGACCATAAATCAGTTAGATAGCAAAGTATGTCACCAGTGACCTCGAACAACGAAAGCCATACTAACTGATCTGAAAGAAGGAATGAGACTCCAAATGATCCAGGAAATGAGAGTTTAAGGAAGAGTTCAAAATATTTAGATAGAATACAAGTGAGAAGCTATAGCGATAGTTGGAAGGATTCAGAGCGGCTGCCTTTTTTCGGAATCGGTGCTCGCTTTCAGCACTGAGGAAAAAGTATTAGTATTAAGACATAGAGAGTAGAGCTGAAACGAGGACCAGGCGCCAGCTCAGAACACCACTCCCTCAAAACTACGGGAGAATGCATCCCGGGCCACTACCTCCTTGGACTGCATAGATCTTCAGGATCCCATTGCACACGATCATGTGTAATCACGGGTAAAGACATGGAAACCCGAGAGGAGAAGGAGTAGGAGAGGGATGCCAGAATCGTCCAGGTAGAATTAGATGAAAAAAAGAGCCAAAGATTGGCCTTTTCAGAAGGAGAGTTACCAACAGAACCGTCAGAGCGAATAAAGGAGGAAAGCAGATTACAAAAGTTGTTAGAGATGTTTTTGGCAGGGGCCAGAAATTTTTATCAGTAGAGAACAAAAAGCAGGTTGTCGCACTTTCTTTTAGAGAAAGTGCGCTTAGCCTGTCGAATAGTATCCTGACAACGATTCCGAGCAGAATGAAAATTAGTAAGAGTGATAGGAAGAGTGAGAGTTTTTTCCATGCCTATAACGCAATGGTCTCTCCTCTTGAATGGCGCGAGAACAAGCTCCATCGAACCCATGGATTTTGGGGAGAAAAGATTTAGTTGAAGATGGAATGAACCGCTCATCCCATCGGTGATTACGCCCCCACCTTTTCAGCGGTGACGCGAGGCATCCCCCGAGTCAAAGCAGGATTCATCCCAAGAGTAGTTAGATAAAAACAAAAACGCAATCCCCCCCAATTAGCCCGATTAAAGTGCCAGAAATTACGTTTACGCATGGTGAGAAGCTGGAGAAAAAGTATTTATAATGCAAAGCTACAGGATTGTGTCAGTAGTTACCAATAGAAGGAGAATGGTGATTTATAGCGAGAAGAGTAGTGCTGAAACATAGTCAAGCGTATTCAAGAAATGGTTAGGACGATCTGGAATATGTGTAGTTTCCTTAATTAACTGTTCCAAATCGTTGAGAATGCTGAATGTTTTGGCCTCCTCCCCGCCTTTCCATCAGTGTGAGAGGAGCCCACCACTCAGTGTGGTGTACGGTTGAACCCTAAATAGAGGATTCAGCATTGGATGGGAAGATAAACAGCTCTCATGAAAAGAATAGTAAAGATAGTCAAAAGAACTGAAAAATCCGTGTCCATATAGGGAGCAGTAGCAAGAAACACCAAGATAATGATGTAGTAGGAGAAAATTTAGCCACAGAACATCGAAATTAGGAGATTCAAGATTCTCGAGACGTGTTACAGGAGTGTTTATGTTAAATATAGGCACAGACACCACCATTTAGACGGAAATTATAGAAAAAGTTATATATATTAAATATATATATATATATATATATATATATAATATATATATTATATATATAATATATATATATATATATATATATATATATAATATAGATATATATAATATATAGATATTATATATATATATATATTAATATATATACTTATATATATGTATGTATATGTCTTGGGCACCTTACATTTGCTGCAATACCTGTTCAGTGACTCTTTGTGGTTGACTAAATAAAAAGGGTTCCTTGCGTGTTACCCTCCCAAGGACTTAGCAGGAACTTAAAAATCACACAGATAACTGCTATTTTTATTTGATTCCACCATTGCAGCATGGTATGTTGAGAAAAAAAAAGTGGATGGTAAAATATTTCCAAACATTACATCTCTCTCTGCAGTTCCAACTTGGAGATTGAATTTGCCAGTTACCTCAGTCATCCAAATGAGGTACAATGCAGGTTGATGCTGATGGGGAAAGTACAAGGGAAGAAACACTTGAACCTTAAACATCGTGAGATCCTGATTTTCCACAAGGTGACTCAAGTGAACCACACAAGCTTAACCAGGGTGAATTAAGTGATCTAATTCAAGATCTGGATCTCCCGAAAGAACAAGGCAGAACTTTTGGGATCAAGGCTTCAACAGTGAAATTTTCTCCAGCCTTGTGTGGAAGTTATTGTGTATAGAAGTAGGAAAAATGATTTGATATCATGTTTCAAAAAAGTGATTAACTTCGTATTTTCTTGTCGTCAATAATTTGATGACACCTTTAAACTTATACACAATTTAAAAGTGTGCAACTCTACATAGACTCCTGAAAATTGAGTTTAAAAGCTGTTTTACTACACATTAGTAATTCACTTTCTTCTATTTAAGTAGGCTATGCTGTCCATCGGAAAACGTGAAAATGATTCTAGAATCAATCTTGTATGAAAAACACCTATGCCACATCTGTGGAGACCTAAACGTCATAGGGACTAGTACACAAAGTACTTCTGTTTCTGCAGTCTTTGCAATACTAAAAGAAGACCTGGCCATCGAAGAGCGTGTGCCTTGGGATTAAAAATATACAACATAGCCTCCTAGTTGAACGAAATAAATATTTTCAGCCTTCTTTATACATCGAACTGGGACTAATGAAGAATTTTGTTAAAAGGATGAATAAGAAGGGAGAGGTGTTCAAGTACCTGAGGGAGAAATTTCCACTGCTGAGTAATACCAAATATTCGTTTGCCCCGACATTCGTGAACAGGAAAATCCCCAATGCCAGTGAAAAAGCAATTTGGGAGGCATTTGAAAGCGTTGCTCATAAAGGGCTGAAAACTATATTGAGATTGTGAACAACCTTTTAGATAAGTTTCACAAGCTTGCTTTCAACATATCGCTCAAAATTCACTTCCTCGATTCACATTTGGATTTTTTCCCTGACAACTGTGGTACAATAAATGATGAGCACGCTGAGATTTCAGTCACAGAACAAAAATAAAGGATACATAGAATACATCTATGTTTGCAGACTATTGTTGGACCTTTAAAATGGACATTTCAGGAGACGTATAAGCGGCAAGCGAAAAAAATGTGATCAAACAACTGAGAAAGTCACAATAACTTTTAACTTTCATAAAATGTAGTTTTAACAACCCTTCGTATTTTAAGATATTTATTATTATTTTCGTAAACTATACTACTTCCTACACCTCATTTCAAAGTACGAAGATAGCTTAGTTTAAGTTTATTTTCAACGAGTCTCATTAATGCATAATTATAATGCAGTATATCTGCAAAACTAGAGCTAGTGTAAAGATTTTAAGATTATATTTTTAGCAGGCGAAAATTGCCTAATTTTCACTACTTAGAACGTATATAGAGAAAATGTATCTTTTTGTGTTAACAGTGTATCAATTAAATATTTGACGAGTTCTAATAAATATTCCTGAAATGTGTTGAACATTATATTTATACTTACCCAAGCTTCTGCAAAAATACGCTAACGAGTAATATATATATATATATATATATATATATATATATATAAAGTATATCATTTTTATATATAAATACAAACCTAGATTACCTGAATATTAATTACATTATAATATATTATACATCTGTATATATATATACATATAATTATATATTATAATATATATTATATAGTATATATATAGATATATATATATATATATATATATATATATATATATATATATATATATATATATATATATATATATATATATAATGGTAAATGAAAAGGTCTTTTAAAAAATATGAAATTGAGTTAACAGCAGAGCATATTATTTCTTGCCTTCTCGTATTTGCGGAACGTATTTCTTTTTTGCGAAAAGAGCTCTTGAGTCTCCTGTGGCGTGATGGCTCGGATCCTTTTTAAAAAACGTTCAAAAATAGGATTCCTCACGGAGGGAGGGTTGGGGGGAGAAGAAAGACAGACAAACAAAGAGGCAGGTAGTCAGAGAGATAAATATGTAGAAGTCAAGATATTGAGAGAGAGAGAGAGAGAGAGAGAGAGAGAGAGAGAGAGAGAGAGAGAGAGAGAGAGAGAGAGAGAGAGAGAGAGAGAAATGGCAAACAGAAAACAGAGAGAGAAAGAAATAGATAGCGATGAAACACAAAGAGCGATGAGATAGATAGAGGGGAGAGGTATCAAATCCGAACAACAAAGAGAGAGAGAGAGAGAGAGAGAGAGAGAGAGAGAGAGAGAGAGAGAGAGAGAGAGAGAGAAAGTAAATGGCAAACAGAAAACAGAGAGAGAAAGAAAGGAGCGATGAAACATAAAAAGCATGAGATAGAGGGGAGAGGTATCAAATACAAAACAACAGAGAGAGAGAGAGAGAGGAGAGAAGAGAGAGAGAGAGAGAGAGAGAGAGAGAGAGAGAGAGAGAGACTATTATTATTATCATCATCATTATTATTATTAATAAATCCTGAGAAGTAAAAAAATGAAATAATACGGTAAGGAACCTGAAAAATGTTTGCCCTTATTATTTTATTCGACACAAAAATTTGAATATATTTGTGAAGTGTCGAGGTTTAATAAGAGGATTTTTTTTATCTGTCGATATGGACATAATTCTATGGAAAATTCTACAGAAATAATGACAAATGATTCCATCATTAATAATAATAATAATAATAATAATAATAATATAATAATAATAATAATAATAATAATAATAATAATAATAATAATAATAATAATAATAATAATAATAATAATAATAATAATAATAATAATAATAATAATAATAAATAGCTGTTTAAGTATATATATATAATATATATATATTATATATTATATATTATATATATATATATATATATATAATATATATATATAATATATATATATATATATATATATATATATATATATATATATATATAAAATCTCCAATCGGGTAAAATCTGATGCAGTGTAGGACAATCAAAAACAGACTTTGGACCTACTACACACGGTGTTTAAAAATGAAATATGATAGGAAATGGGGAAAATTGATGAATGGAGAGTGTTCCAGACCTTTTACCATGTGGTAGAGTGCGTGTAAAAGCAAACATTGCAGTTAAGTTAAAGGTAGAGAATTGGGCTGAGAAAGAATGAAGCTATATAGATAGATGAGTCGTGAGAGTTCTCATCAGGGGGAAGGAAAAGAGATACGATTAGAGAGTTTGGAAGAGAAGTGTGTATGTTGTAACAGTAATAGTGTGTGGAGAGGTATACAACAGTTCGAAGATATCAAAAGAGATTGAAGCGAGCTTGTGAGAAGGCAGAACGCACTACACTACATACTTTTAAGAAGGGGTCCGTGATGGAGATAATCTCGGATACGAGATATTCTCCATAAAAGGACAAACTATGCATGCAAGTTATTGGGACGATGTGCAAAAATATCAAAGACACCTTAGAATAAAACTTCTTGATAGCTAATTTGGTGAGAGAAGCAAAATTTTTCCAAGAAAAATTCCGGGAATAGCAAAAGCCGCCAATATTAAGGACAGGATGAGATGGTTTAATTTGATGGCGTTTTCGAACAAAATGTTGTAGTTGTGTTGATGATTATGTCGAATAAATAGCTGAAAGAACTAAGTTTTTGATGCAATGAAGTTTGAAAGGAACCCCGTTTTCTCTAACCCAATTACAAATACGAGAACGATCAGAGGTCAAGCTAAAGTTCATCCTCCTAGCGTCAGCAATTTGAAATTGAGAGAATTTTCAATTCAAACGAAAGGAAGATTGAAATGCGGATAGATGATGAAGTTGCAGAAAGAAGATTATTCTTTAAAACTATGAAAAATAATTGTAAGTAGAACAGAACCTTGAAGACCACCATGGTACTTCTGATAGATTTAAATGATGATCGAGGATGTCATCAGCTGTTATAGAACGATCGGAAAGGAAATCAGATATAAGGTTACTGAGAGCAGGATAGATGCTGAAAGAATGAAGTTTTTAATATGAAGCATTATAAGCACTGCACCAAATTCTGTTGCATGCTTTCTACATGCTTATCACCAAAGCAAAAGATTTACCGAAATGCCAAAGAGCGCACGATCAAGTGTCAGAGAGAAGATAAAGAGGATCACCAGTAGAGCGTAGCTTACGAATGTTATACTGGTGATAAGAGATAAGATTAGAAGAATTAAAATATTCCAAAATATTTCTAAGAGTTAAGGATAGTTTTGAAAACTTTGGACATAATAGGGTTTAAAGCGATAGGACGAAAATTAGAGGGTTAATAGTTGGTCTCTTTTTTTCGGCACATGTTGAATGAACGCACGCCTACAGTACAATCTATTTACAACATTTTCAAAAATTGGCACAAGCAGACATAATCTCGGGGAAATTAAATGTGTGACTTTCAAAACTAGACCCTCGTAAACTCCCTTTTGACCATCACTTGGATGTTAGTGACTTTCGGTGGTGATGTTGATAGCACTACGGTGTTTCTGACTTAATCGGGATAGGGGTTTTTTATTTCCCTCTTTATTAAACATCCCCATTCCTCCTCTAGACCTCACTTCTAGGTGTTTGAGCGATTGGAAAGCAAATTCTACTTCATTCTTTTCAAATGCTTCTATCCAAAATTTTCAGCCAAAGACTATTGTTGTATTTATATTCGCAACGAAGTTGCTTGTACTCGTGTCAATGATTTGGATTTTTCTGAAACTTTTAACTTATAATTTGACTTTCTTGTCAATAGACGACTAAATTCATCTGTTCTGTATATCTGCCTCTTAACACCAGTGACCATTCTAAATTCTTCGACTACACATATGCCAAAATAGAGCACGCCTTATTACAGTCCTCTCATTTTTCTAAAATAATCATTCTTGGTGATTTCAATGTTCACTACTATCAATGGCCTTCCCTTATTTCTCAAGATACAGCTAGTGAACTCGCTTACCATTATTTTACAATCTTCAATAATCTAGAGCGGATAATGGAGCTCTCTACCATTATTTCCGATCGTTTTAGTTATGAACCCGTCATATTAAACCTTATGCAAACTACGAATCCTATTCCGAATACTGTAAAACTCCTTTTCATCCCTGGTTCCTCCGGTTGACCGTATTTCCGCATCCTGTATCTACGACCAGGTTATGTATCCGTGCGCATCCCAGAGGGGAGCGCTGAGCCCCAAACTTTGTTATGGCATTAGTTGAGGCAAATAAAATAGCCGACATGCTTCTGTTTAAATATTTAAATATATATATATAATATATTATACATATATGATATATATATATATATATATATATAGTATATATATATATATATATATATATATATATATATATATATTATATATATATATATATATTAGGGAGCTGTGAATATTTCGCTTCGGCTTCGGTATGCGAAGCTTCGCATTTTTTGCCGAAGCCGAAGCCGAAGCCGAAGCCTAAGGCATTTTTTGCCGAAGCTTTGGCTTCGGCAAATTATCAAAAATTGAATGTTGTAAATAAAACAAATATTTTTTTATACTTATAAATAAGACTTTAAAACGTATGTAATGCTACTCTATATTATTTTCTTATTCTTAATTATATCCTTATTAATATATTGCTGTTCCAGATTTGATATAAATATAACAAAATTAAAAAAGTATAATGCCTAAAACTTCGAATCCTATATGGGACTATTTTAAGGTGAAAGATGATGATATTAGCAAAGCAGTGTGCATACTATGCAAGAAGAATTTGTCCAGAGGAAGTAAAGTACCTCACAAAATGACAACAACAAATCTTCTAAACCATCTCAAAGGGGTGCATAATGCCGTTCACAATAAAATGAAATTCATGATCTCCAATGCTAAATTTTCAAACGAAGCAGTTGAAAATCAAAAGTATTTAACAGATTTTTGCACAACAAAAGTAGCACAAGAAGTAGAAAAATGCGATGATCCCGAACCAAGCGGAAACAGCAGACCCATAGGGGAAAGCTCAAATATGTCTGCACCAGAAACATCGAGACAGGTAAATTTTGGTTTATTATGAATAAAATAGGTAGAGTTGTTATATTGAAAATATTCATATTATATTAATAAATATATAAAAAAGAAAAAGAAAACAAATGTAAGTTATGTAACTAAAAACTTTTACTACTTTATAGTTTATTTATTGATATTAAACAACAATGCGATTACTTTTAAATCAATGTTGCTTTCATTTTCCTAGGTTAAATTAATAATTTTTTTGAATACATTTTAATTTTTAAGAACTAATTATGTGAAACTAATTTATATTCAGGCATCTTTACAAGAAATTTGGACAAGAAAAGAAGTGTGGCAACATGATCATCCTAAGGCTAAGAGTATTACCCGTCTTATTGGTGAAATGATATGTTTAGATCTGCAGCCATATTCTGTTGTGGATGATAAAGGATTTAAGCGGCTTTTAAAGCATCTAGCCCCAAAATATAAAGTACCTTGTCGGACTCATTTCTCCACTAAAGTTATTCCTCTAATGTATGAAACAATAAAGGCTAAAGTAAAGTATGAATTAGATCAAGTTAATTTCATTAGTTTAACTACCGATGGTTGGACATGCCAGCACACTAACGAGTCATTTTATAGTTTGACTGCTAGATTTTTAACACCTGAATACAAACTTAAAAATTATATCTTGCAAGTTTCACACTTTTCTGAGGCCCATACCGGAAGTAATATTGGCAAATTCATCAATGAATCACTGCAAACTTGGGGTATACCTAATGAAAAAGTGCATATGATTTTAACAGATAATGCAGCCAATGTCCTGTCAGCTATTAAAGAATCCAACTTGACAATTAAACATCTGCCATGTGTAATACATACAATGCAACTTTGTATTCAAAACAAGCTCTTCAAAGAACAAAGAGCAGTAAGTAATATGCTAGCTGTATTCCGAGCAATAGCAGGACATTTTCATCACTCCTCAAGTGGAGTGGCAAAATTTAAAGAAATTCAAAGTCAACTAAGTTTACCAGAGCATAAAATAATCCAGGATGTTTCCACAAGATGGAATTCGACGTATTATATGCTTCAAAGATTTTGTGAACAGAAAAAGGCCATTGCATTATATTTCATTTCTAGAAATCATGCAAATTTGAAAAACCCAACAGAGAGCCAATGGGATCTTGCTGAAATGCTTGTATGCATTCTGCAACACTTTGAAAAAGCCACAAAAGACATGAGTGCAGATGATGCATCTATATCACAGATAATACCATTTATTCATTCAATGGAGAAGTTTCTCAAATTTGCTAGTAACACAGCAACTGGGATAAAAACTGTTGTAGATGAGCTAAAAACAGACTTTATAACTCGCTTTCAGAAATATAAGGAGAATGATAGTTTAAAGATTGCTATGATGCTTGATCCCCGTTTCAAATTCAATTTTGTTGATAAAACCGATGAAAGTGTAATGAAAGTAATTATTTTTCAAGAGTACTTCAAATTTTATTCTAAATCTCCCTTAAATCAAAGACTAGAAGTTAATAACACTGAAACAATGAACAGTGACTCAGATTCAGAAGGATCATTTTCACCTGCTGCATCAGATTCAGATGGCTCAACTGGCAAAAAAAGGAAATTAATGAATATGGACATTTACAGCTTCTACCATAAAAGTGTAGCAAATGAAGCTGAAATAACTGCTACAACGGGCAAAAGGAGCAGAAAAGACCTGATAAATCAAAAATCAAAAACTATTGAAGAACGATGGTAAGAAAAATTGTATTTGTTTCATTATTCCTTAGAATGTATATTAATTCTTTTTCTTTAATTTTTATAATATATTTTTTATTTTAAATAAATATATATATATATAAATATATATATATGATATATATATATATATATATATATAATATATATAATATATATATATATATATTAATATATATATATATATATATATATAATATATATATATATATATATTATATAAAAATTTTTTTTAATTATGTTTCAGCATGGATGAAATCAACTTCTACCTAAGCCTTCCAAACATATCAATAAAAGAATGTCCTTACAAATGGTGGGGTGCATACAACTATACTTGTGCTGATAAAAAGAACAACTGCTGGGATTTAGCAACATTTTCCCAGAAAATTTTATGCGCACCTCCATCATCAGTAATGAGCGAGCGACTTTTCAGCACAACTGGAAACATTTTTAATGCTAAAAGAAGTAGGCTACTGCCTGAGCATGGAGAGGAGATAGCATTTCTCAATTATAATATGCCCTGTTTTATTGATTAAATATTTAAAACAGTATGATATTAATTACCCTGTATGCTTTATATTTTTTATTTTATAGTACAAACTGATGAAAACTGTAATATTAGCCGAAGCTTCGGCTTCGGCAAAGGGGCTTCGGCCGAAGCTTCGGCTTCGGCAAATTTCTGGATTCGGCACACCCCTAATATATATATATATATAATATATAATTTATTTATATATTTATTATATAATATATATATATATAATATTATAATATATATATATATATATATATATATATATATATATATATTATATATATAATATATATATATATATATATATATATATATAATAGTAATGAGCCACAGAGTTGGGGCAGAGTTTTTATTCTCGAGTTCTAGTGATCGTATTCCTTTCAACCTTGGCATCACTATAGCTGGTAGTGTCACCTAGTCGTAGACGAGGTTTCGCATGCCTGCACCCCCTTAGGGATGCACCCCACCTTAAAGTTTATGTGCTCCCTTTAGGGAGTCTTTGGTACCCCATCTTTTGATGATCCTGCATCCTTAGTCTGCAATGTGCTCTTTATAGCCCAATTGCCTTTATATGTTTGTAAACTTCAGTAAAAAAATAAATAAAAATTAACTATTATTTTAAATGAGAAGAACTTAAAAATTAATTTGAGAACTCAAAACTAAATACGCTTATTAAAAAAGAAAATCAAATTATTGCTATTATTATTATTATTATTATTATTATTATTATATTATTATTATATTTATTCTATTATTATTATTAATTATTATTATTATTATATTATTATTATTATTATTATTATTATTATTATTATTATTATTATTATTATTAAAATTATTTAAATTCTTTTTTATAGAGTCTAGTACGTAAATGTACTTTAAAAAAATATTATATATATATATATATATATATATATATAATATAGTATATATATACTATATATATAATATATATAATATATATATATTATATATATATATATATATATATATATATATATATATATATATATATATATATATATATATATATATATATAATATATATATACGACGTCATGTAACTCGAGAACGGCAGCACCTGCAGTAAAACAAATTATATATTTGGAATCAGCGGATAAATTTCTAAGGATGGTTTTTTAATTATTTATTTTTTTTTATTTATTTTTTTATTTTTTTGCATTATTCGTCGAAAATATTTAAAATTTTTTTTTTCCAATTTAGGGGGCTCGAGCCGGCGGGGGACAGAGGGGGGGACGAAGTCCCCCCCGTCGTCACCGGGAGGCCGAGAGACCCGACTCCTGCCATCTTTCGGCTTACCCTATGGTATTCCTTTAGTAAAAAAATAATAATTTTACTTCCTTTACACTTTGGTATTATTTTAACTAAGGAATACCATAGGGTAAACCGCAAAGATGCAGGAGTCGGGTCTCTCGGCCTCCCGGTGGACGACGGGGGACTTGCGTCCCCCTCTGTCCGCCGAAAGCTCGAGCCCTAAATGGGGCATAATAAAAAATTTTTTTTTTAAATATCGACGAATAAATGATGAAAAAAAAAAAAAAGCAATTTGTTTTACTGTAGGTGGTGGCGTTCTCTAGTTACATGATGTCAGCTTTAGACACTGATATATACATATGGCAAATTTGTAGAAACGTACTGTGACTACCGAGGTACCTAACTTAACCTAACCTAACCTTAACCTAACTTAACTAAACCTAAACCTAAGCCTAACCTAACTAAAACCTAAACATAAACTTAAACTAACTAACCTAACCTAAAACCTAACCTAACCTAACCTAACTACCTAACCTAACTAACTTAACCTAAATTAATTTTCATTATTATACCAGTTTGTGATCAGGAAACTTAGGAGGTTCTGTTTTTTACGCTATCCTTGTGAGGTGGTTGACTATATCTCACGTTAGTCACAGTACAGTTTCTACATATTTTCATATATATATATATATATTATATATATATATATATATATATATATATATATATAGATATATATATATATTATATACATATATATATATATATATATATATATATATATATAGTATATATATGTATATATATATATATAATAAATTATATGATATATATAATATATATATATTTTTTTTGATTTTTATAAATTATTTTATAATATATATATTATATATTATATATATATTATATATATAATATATATAATATATATATATATATATATATTATATATAAATATATATATATATATATATATATATATTATTATATAATTCAATATACATATGGATTTATATGGTCTTGAATATAAAAATCAAAATAATAATGAAAAAACAATCTAAAAATATAAAAATACTCTAGTGATGAAGATATGTTGCTTTCACATTTGTTCGTTTCAGTTAGGACCGACCGGGGCGGGAATTTATGCCGGGGCCGGGCCGGGGTTAGCTAAAATTAGAAATGTAAATCAAAAACACTGAAAGTCTTAAAACCTCCTCAGATGAAATATATATCGCTCAACTTTACATATTAATTAATAATTTAATTATAAAAAAGGTAATACATTTACATAATTCAATTAAATAAAATATTTCGAAAGAAATTTTTAGAAAATATTTCGAGTAAGTTGTATATATATATATATATATATTATAATATATATATATATATATTATATATATATATATATAATATATATATATATATATATATATATATATATATATATATATATATATATATATATATATATATATATATAATATATATATATATATAATATAATATATATATATATATATAATATATATATTCAATTAAATAAATAATTGAAAAGAGATTTCGGAAAATATTTGATTTTCTTGAAGATATTTACTTTTTAAATAAATAAATACATTAATATTTTAACAATTATATTATTTCCTTTTCCGAATTCGTTTGATATATCAAATTTCGAATATTTTTATGTTAAAAACTCGGAAAAAATTATAATTTGGCCTCAATTTTAATTTAAAATCATAGTAAATACCAAAAAAATTTGATTATATTTAGGGTATGTTTATATTTTTTGCATCAATTTATAACAACAAAGGAGTAATGGAATTAAATATATTTTTTTATTTTGTTTGATTTAAACCTCTATTTTTTAGTGTAAATTTACAGTTTACCCCGGTAGAGAAACCCCGGTTTTGCCTGATTTTTGGCGGGGGCGGCCCCCGGTCCGAGGCCGCAGCGGGATCGCGCTGGGGCCGGGCCGGGCCGGAGGCCGGGCCGGTGGCCGGGGCGGGGCCGGCCCCCGGTCGTTCCAGTTTCAGTCACTATATCTGGATTAGTCGGCTAGAGAGAGAGAGGGAGAGAGAGAGAGAGCAGAGACAGAGTTTGGAAAGCGAAAGAGACAGTAGGAGAAAGAGAGAGAGGAGAGACGAGAGAGAGTGCAGAAGCGAAATTATCATCAGCCAAACTTTTTAACTCGTTACTTATCAGAACAGTATCTACAAATATGCCATATTATATATTATATAAAAAACTCTCCGTATGTATATATATATATATATATATATATATATATATATATATATATATATATATATATATATATATATATATATATATATATATATATTCTCTATATGCATTTTTTATTTGTATATATATTATTATTGTTTTGAAATCTATACGCCTATTTTTAAAATAAATATACCGAGGGCGACTCCTGCCTCTGTGCTATCGTGCTCAGCACGATGTTGACATTGTTTATGAAAAAGCTATCTATTTTTGTAAATTTCATAATGTTACGATAATATTCTCTTATTTTTTTGCTAAAGTTGGTCAAATAAATGAAATTATTACATAATAAATATATAAGATTATGCAAAATTGAAAAGAAAAAGGGCAGAATAGCCGCTACTT
Organism: Trachelipus rathkii; assembly: GCA_015478945.1. NCBI lineage: Eukaryota > Metazoa > Arthropoda > Malacostraca > Isopoda > Trachelipodidae > Trachelipus > Trachelipus rathkii. Next base: position 5,107 of record JABUQX010084797.1, on the reverse strand, counting down.
AAATAACGCTTTTAACACATTAAAAATAGGACTAACCCGTGCCCAAAGCAGTTGGCGGATATCATATTAGTGAATTTAGAGTATAAAATTATTTTTAAATACTATGTTTATAAATAAAAATGTTTAAATACTATACATAATAAATAATATTTTTTAACAAAAAATATTTAATTAAAGAAATAAAATAATAAAAATATTAATAAAATACTTTAGAATTATAAAGAAAAAATAAAAAGTAGCTTGAAATATTATTAAAATTAAAGTTAGTCATAGAATTAACAATAAAAAACGGTTCCCAATAAAAAAAACATAATTTAATGAACTAACTCAAGTATATTTTAATTATATATTATTATTAATATATATTTATATATATATATTATATATATATATATATATATATATATATATATATTATATATATAATATAAATATATATATATATATAATATATTATATATTATTATATATTAGATATATATATATATAATATATATATATATAAGTAGTAAGGAGTGGACAACTACCGCAAAACTGCCGAGATCCGTTACTTTTGCTAATTTTTGTACTTTTTTACTAATTTTAGCCATTTTTTACTAATTTGGCTACTTTTTTAACGTTTTGGCACGGAAAAGTAACGGAAGTAACGTTTTGACACGGAAAAGAGTAACGGAAGCCTGATTTGACGCTAAATCTGACAACCTAAATCCGTTAAATTTGACCTTTTTAGCATCTTTTGGCACTTTTTAGCATTTTTAGCTACTTGTAGCTAACTTTTTTAACGTTGTCCATAATCCAGGCCAAGATCCCCAACTCGGAGGATTTGGGGATTTTTTCCATTTGGCAGCCCTGCACGTCGAGGCAAAACTTGAAACCAGCTGAAAGGTTTTGAAATTCCAGTCATATCGGCCAGCTGACCCTTTAGGAAAAAAAATTTCCCATATTTTTTTTTTTCCCAAATTTTTTCAAATCCCAGGGGGAATTTTTTTTTTTGACCGTTTGATACGTCAAACCTAGGGTTTTTAAGGTCGGTGAGACCGAATTTAAGGTCTGGAAGACCGACTTCCGAGGTTCTGAGCCTGAACTCAAGGATTTTAGCCCCAAAAGGGGGGAGCACCCCAAAGGGGGCTTTTTGGTTCCTAGATGGTTTTAATGATCGGATAGATCATTTTGATGCGTCCAATCGATTTATCGTGTCGTACCCTAAATCGATCTTTAAAATCGTCTTCTACGGCTCTGGTTGGCATTAAGGCACTGAAAATTGTAATCGAAAGAAAATATTACAATAATTATCATTCGATTAATCGCAGTAGTGACAGAGCAGTTTGACCGGTGACAGCTTTTTCTCAAAAAGTATAAGAGCTATAGGTCTGAAACTTGGAATATAATGTATATATGGGATAAGGACGAATCCGTGTATTTTCAAGTCTGTAGGATGTATATAGATGGGGGTCGCCCCCGAGCGAAGGTGAAATATAACGCTACGCCCTTGTGTGTGTGTGTTGGGTGAGTAAAGATAGACTTAACGATGTTCAATCGAGCAGGTGCGACACAACGAGTTTTGATGACCGTTAGGTCATCCCTAAGGGGTTGCCCCGCTTATCGCACAAGGTCAAATTCGTCCTGAAAGCCCTGTTAGGCTTAACGAATTGGAATGAAATTTGAATGTGAGCTATATGATGACGCAATCTCGTCGGAGCCGAGGATTACGTCTCGCATCCTCCCCTGAAGGGGGATTGCTGCCCACGAAAAATTTAAAAATGATCGTGAAGACTGTAAACTCGGAGAAAAGGCTGAGGAGACGGAATCGAGTCGGCCGTCGGAGTCGGGAGTCTGGAGTCGGAACGGAGTCGGAGTTGGATTCGGTTTCGGAATCCAGGGACCCCACCGGAGAGGAGGGTCCCTTCCTGAAAAAAAGAAGAAGAAGAAATGCATGGAATGCAAAACAGAGGAGGAAAGAAGAAGAAAGGAAGAATGAGGAAAGGAGGAAGGAAGAAGGATGAAGAATGAGGAAGGAGGAAGGAATCAGAGTTGGTAGTGTCACCGGTGCTGGAGCCACTGCGCTTGCCGACATTAGTAAACATTTCATTTAATAATACGAGATATGCATTACTGTTTTTCATAAACTGCTTGCTGCTTCTAAGATGTTTACATATTGTCCAATTGCATCGCACTTGCAGAGATAACCTTTATTTTCTAAATGTTGAAGAATAGCATTTTTTTTTTCAAACCTCATTTCTTTTATAAACGTAACAATATAATTTTTTTTCCTAAGTTGAAACATATATACTTTTACTATTTTTTTTTTTTTTTTAGAAGAATTATTTTACGTACGTGCTTTCTTTAAGATATTTTTCAGATTTATTTTTATTTTTTATTTTTTAAATTTATTTTTTCTAACTATTTTTTATTTTTTTTTTTTTTTTATTTTTCATTTTTATTTTTATTTTTTATTGCAATTTCCTTGCTAACTTTTTTTATTTTTTTTTGAAAGTTTTATTTTACATTTATACTTTGTTAATTTTTTTATTTAACTTTTTTAATTTTTTTGTTTTTGTAACTTCTTTATCATCTCGTTTTCATTTTTTTTCTATTTTTATTATTTTTTTTTTTGTTTTTCATTAAAACTTTTTTTTGTTAAATTTTTTTATACTTTCATGTTTATAACGTAAAAAATTTACCGTTTTTACATACCTAAAGCAGTAAATCACTAAATCAAAACACCATCCAACCACCCTCCCCTGGTCCAGTATGTGCATCTATGGATCTATTGATCTATTATAAGGTCAAATTTTTTACTAAAATTGTCATTTTTTATGGACATACCCTAAAGCAGAAATCAGTAAATCAAAACCACCATCCACTCACCCTCCTGTCCACTTGTGATCTATTGATCATTGATCTATTGATCTATTGATCTATTGATTAAGGTCAATTATTTTTTACTAAAATTGTCATGTTTTACATACCCTAAAGCAAGTAAATCAGTAAATCAAACCACCATCCACTCACCCTCCTGTCCAGTTGTGATCTACTCCATACTTGATCTATTGATCTATTGATAAGGTCAAATTTTTTACTAAAATTGCCATGTTGTACATACCCTAAAGCAGTAAATCACCAAATCAAACCACTATCCAACCTCACTCCTGACCATCTGTGATCTATTTCTATTGGTTAAGGTCAAATTTTTACTAAAATTGTCAGTTTTACATACCCATAAGCAGTAAATCACTAAATCAAACCACCATCCAACTTACTATCCAGCCCCCCTCCTGTCCATTCTTGATCTATTGATCTATTATCTATTGATTCAAGTCACTTTCACGTATCATTTTGGATAAATCATTAAATAAAATCAAGTTTCTTTAATAATAGGGTCAATCAAATATATGGTCCTTGACGTTACATAGTTTCCACATTAATAAATCTTACTTAGCATCATCTGAAAACTATGAATATAACCCACAACGACAAACTTAACACATCTTTAAACATGAATAAGCAGTCAACCATAGCAAAGGTCCACACTAACAACAGATAAAAGTAAACTAACAAGGCACACAAAGACGCAACCTATTCAACACTTTTCTACAATAATACACTTTTTTTTACATTAAACATAGTAAATTTTAACAAAAATTTACCACAACCATGTGGTAATTATCATACTGATCATTGAATATACTCAATGCTAACAAAACAAAGTTTTCACATTAATAAAAGCTAACATAGCATCAACTGAACTAAAGAAAATAATGTACAGCGACAAAACCTAACACATCTTAAGCAGGAATTAAAACAGTCAAACATTAACAAATTCCTCACTTTAACAACAGTAAGTAAAAACTAACATTACATCCAAAACGTAACCTAGTCACACTTTTTTTTTTTTTCAAGCATATCTTTAACATTCAACTAAGAATAAATGACACACACGCACACCAACACACACACACACACACACACACACACACACACACACCACACACACACCAACACACACACACACACACCAACACACACAAAACAATGTAAAATTTTTTACGTTATAAACATGAAAAGTATAAAATGTTTAGTAAAAAACAAAAAAGTTTTTAAAGAAATAAAAATAAAATAAAAAATAGAAAGAAAATAAAAATTAAAAAAATAAATAAAAAAAAATGTTCAAAACACCAAAGTATAAATGGCTAAAATAAAAACTTACATAAAAAGAAAGTTATTAAACAAAAAAAAAAAATAAAAAAATTAAAAAAATTAAATAAAAAAAAAAAAATTAAAGCAAATAAACAAAAATAAATAAAACAAATTAAAATTTTAAGCAAAATAAATATAATCTAAAAAAATTAAATAAAAAAAACAAACATACTATATATGTAAAAATAAAGTTAGAGAAAATAAAAAATATAAAAAATAAAAAAAAAAAAAAAAAAATTAAACACCCAAGTATAAATGCAAAATAAAACTTACCAAAAAAAATAAAGTTAGCTTAGAAAATAAAATAAAAAAAAAAAAAAAAAAAAAAAAAAAAAAAAAAAAAAAAAAAAAAAAAAAAAAAAAAAAAAAAAAAAAAAAAAAAAAAAAAAAAAAATAAGGTTAGAAAAATAAAAAACTAAAAATAAAAAAATAAAAAATAAAAATTAAAATAATAAATTAAACACAAAGTATAAATGTAAAATAAAAAACTTAGTAAAAAAATAGTAAACAGTATAGGCATGTTTCAACTTAGGAAAAAAAAAATTATATTAGTTAACGTTTATAAAGAAAAATGAGATTTGAAAATATAAAATGTTAGTCTTCAACATTTAGAAAAAAACGGTTATCTCTTTGCAAGTTGCAATGCAATTGACGATATGTACATGTTAGAACAGAATCAGTTTTTTGAACTAGTGTAAATATTTAAGAATAAATGACACACTCACACTACACACACACACACACACATCACACACACACACACACACATACGACACCATACATACACACACACACCACACACACACATAGGGAATATATGCTAACGTAACAAAAGTTTTCTCATTAATAAATCTACATAGCATCACTGGACTAAAAAATATAAGCTACAACGACAAACCACTCCTGTGTG
>JABUQX010084796.1:35000-51761 GCA_015478945.1 Trachelipus rathkii | reverse complement strand
GCAAAATATGTTTTTTATGTTATTTTTTTTATACTCTTGTTTTTTTTTTAACTTTACTTTTTGTTTTTTGGTAATTTTTATGACACAAACTACTGAAGAATAAGATAAGAAAAATACAATGCCTTAATCATAGTTGCATATTGGGAGTATTATAGCGCTATATGACATTACAGTATAGCATTTTACATTATTTGAAGGTTGTTTTTTTTTTACATTAACAGGTGTGTGTTGTTTTTTTGTTTTTTTTGATTACAATAGTTGATGTGTGTTGATTTATAGGGCTGGGCATATAAAATTAATGATTGTGCTGCTGGGATGAAGTATAATTTTTTATGTGTATGACTATAATTGAAATTAAGTATGAATTTATTAATCATTTAAATTTCTTATTGTAAATAATTGTTATGGAAAACAAAAAAAATAGTGAAAAGACTTAGGTAAGAATGCCACTTATCTCATTTATTTGATGCATAATTAATTTTGAATCATATTTGGACGCATTTAGATTATATCAATTTTTTTACTTCATACTCAATGGGTTTAATGGGTGCATTATATTATCTGGTAACAATTGTTTGGTGCGAATAAACTCAGTTATTAAATTACGGACCTCTGCATCGATAATTCTGCCGTTTTTTTAAGCATAAATTAGAGTTTTTTATTTTTGGACTAAAAATTAATTATTACTATTTATAATTATTATATTATTAATTATATTAGTTTAAATTTTTAAATCAATTTATATTTTTAATATTGTATTTAAAGTAGATATCTTATTAGTATTATTTTCATATATATACATATTATTTATATTTTATAAGCTTATTAAATAATAACTAATTGATGGATTGGGGTTTTGGCCACGGCAATAAAAGGCGAAAGGCAAATAGGGCATGTAATAATACTAATGTGATATTCTTATTATATTTTCTTATGGGTAATATAATTAATCATGGGGGAGCTGAATATTAATATTAATCTACTACTCAATCTCACAGAGAAATTAAACAAATTAAAATGGCATTACTAATACAGTATAAATTATTATGGCGTATGTTTTTTTTTTAATAACCAAGATAATCAGAAACCGCAGTAATTTATTATGTCATATAATGATTTAACTGAATCTCAAAACGAAAGAGTAATAAATAATATTGATTTATAACTGAATTGTATGCCCATTTGTTAATATAATTTAAGAACAATCTCCATTGTATAAAAGTTATATTGATGAGTCTGTTTTTGTCAGCGTGATCTCATCTGGGTACAATGAATCTCTCATATAGATATCAAATGTAGATTAAGAGTATTTTAAAATATATAAAATTAAGGTTATAAACATATATATGCTCTTAGCGACTTAGGTTTTTAATAATGTTGAATATTTATAAGGGGGGTATTTTATACCAGTCTATTTCGGATAGGTGCATATTATAGTAGTATATTATATACATGTATAATATTCATAAGATATAGTTTTGAGGTTATAAGTAAGCTAAAACAGTGGTGAATAATTAGTTTTTTTTGATTTTTTATATTTTTTTTTTGTATAAAATTCCTAATGATGATTTAATTATACATTATCTTTAATTTTATATCTCTTATTCTTCTCTATCTATCTTCTCTCCTCTATTATCTTCCGAAGACATTTTCTTGTAAGAGAAGATCATTATATATATGAATATATATATATATTTATATTATATATATGACTTCTATTATATATTATATATCTTCTATTTTTAATGTCTTTTCCTCCTATATTATCATATATCTTCTTCTCTCTCTATCTTCTATCTATTTATATCGTCTCTTCTCCTATCCTATCTCTTCTCATCTTCTATAGTATTACTATTCTATATATATCTATTATCTTATTACTATTCCCTTAGATGTACAGAAACATTTTAAGTTTATACTAAATGTTTATGATTTAATCTGATTATTGTTCTGATACATAATTGTAATTCAACTGGATACATTTGATGAATGGGACTGGTCGCAATGCTTGTCAGAAATTAGTAAAAAAAATAAAAAAAATAAGATCATCTCAAAAGCTAAGAATAAAGCTTAGAGAATTAGATTATAGTTTGAGACTGTAACGATTTATCATTTTAGGCAATTATTGTAAAAAAAAAATATAAACATATAAATTTTTTTTTGGCTTTTTAATATTTCCGTTGCACTAGGTTAGGGTCAGAGTCGAGTGGGAAAATATGGGGGTATTATTTCCTATTCACGTTATTTGGAGGAGGAGTCCGGATAGGAAACCATAGTCAGACGATAACTTAAACAATACAAATAAAAAGAGAAGGTACGGGGTTGCGAACTTCCAGGGGGGGGATAATATCTATTCTCCCTGTAGGTATCTCGCGGCAAGCGAAATTACGAGAAACCAGAGTGGGGCTGCCATAATAAGATATTTCGGATGCGTATACCTTGGTAATTCTTGTAAGAATTTAATTTATTAAAAAAGTTATAAAAGTCTATTTATTTTAACTGCGTAGACTAATAAAGGGTTATTTAATTATTGGTTTTTTCACTTAAACTCTATATTTTACTTAGTAGGCTTTTTCGGGATATATTTAACAATGTATTTTTATATTTTAAGTTTTTATTTTTATTCTTCTTTTTATCATTTATCCTATGTATAGATATTTATATTATGTTCAAGGATTTCAAGATGTATACAAACTTGTACAAATATTCTGAAAGGTATGATATATTTTCTTAATTTTAAAGATTTTGATTTCAGTATCATTAACATAGAAAATAAAATAAATTTAATTTGGCAATATTAATCTTTGAATAAATACCATGTATTTTATTTTTATAAAGGTTATTTATATACTTTAAAGAAAAATTTTGAAATTTTAAGTTTAAATTGATATATATACGTTTTTTATTCATTACTCAAGAATGGATAATTTTTTGCCTTTTATTAATTAATTTTAATATAAACCTTATTATACCCATTTTATGGACCAGCATTGTGAACAGCATTCTTAGCTATAGTTACAATTCCGTTTACTGTAGCATTAATAGTTTTTCAGATACATATTTGAGGACATAATAATCCCAGAACGGCTGATAAACTACTATATTTATATATAAACATAAATAATCATAATAAATAATACCTAATTATTATTGGATGTATTTTTATTTAGTTTTATTATATTGTGTTTTAATTTTAAAATACCTAAAGTTATTTATTTATTTTTAAAATATATAACCTGATAAGGTATATTTATGTTTCTCAAATAGCCCTATATTATATATATATATATTATAATATATTATTATTATATATTATATTATATTAATATGTATAATATATATATATAATATATATATATATATATTAGTATTAGTGGAAGAGGGATTTCCTAATCGAACCGCACGCTATGTGATGGCAAAACCACGTTGCTTTTTTGATGACTCGAAATATTTTACTTTCATCTTTTGCATATTGATGGGCTTTTTTGCTATATATATATCACCTTAGAATTTTTATTCTGACTTGACTTATTTTTTTAGCTGCGAATTTTTTTACGGCTATGAGCTGACCGCTTTTTATTTTTGGCCTTTTACCTATTTTTTTGGGCTTGACGTATATTTTTTTGTTAACAAACGTTATTTACGCGTTTCCATGGGTCATTTTTTAGGGCTCTCTACGTTTTTTATCGACTAAACCTATATTATTTATATTTTTGGGTTCAACGGGTCGCAGGAATACTATTTTTACTCTTTTGGGCATCCTAATATTTTTGGCAACGGCCTCTAGGAAAACTCTTTTTGCAGGTGACAGGTTTTCGGGGTTCAGGACGGATTTTTTCATCTATCTGGGGATTATAATATAGGGCGTTTTTAAGTAAAAGAAAGAGGCCAGCATTCGATAGAATGAGGATGTATAGCAGTTCTCAGGGCATACGTTCGCGTAGTATATAAAGCCTGCAACTCTGCGCTCTCTCGAAAACTAGGTATTGTATAAGACTTAGGGCAACGAACAACCAGATCTTAAATGTGAAATTTTTAGGGATTGGGCACCCGCCAGCTAAGTCACTTTTTTCTCGATTAACATTTTTTTAAGATTTGGTACGATATTTTTGAAGCACATAAATTGGTGCGTACCTCATAGTAGAGGAATAGGAGGCGAGGAGATCGGTGATTAGAATATATTTTTAGATCTTGCATGAGACTGTTATGAGTGTGCGTTTTGGGTGATTGAATTTCCGGAGATTTGTCGCTTTTGACTTTGATGTGTTTGGAACACAGTTTTGAGGTTCATGCTGTACCCATCAATTGGAAAGAGATTAAAAGCATCCTGTGGACGGTCTCCTAATGATATAGCTTGACTATGGGCTTTACAGCGGAAGTTGAGGATACTCGGGTAAATAAAGAAACTGGTGTTAGGGTTATGAGTCTTTAATTGGTATTCATCGCGCGATAACAGCAGCTCTTCTCATATACTTTTTGAATATGAATTTGGCGTGTAGGTCAAGAGATTGTGTAAATTGCCTCACTATCAGGAGATTTTAATAGCGAAAAAAATAACTCTTCTTGTTGTTATCCTTTATACTTCAGAAAGGGAGAATGTACTGGGCCGACGCAAGCTTTTTGTGGCATGTTTCCTTATGACAGGTATGAAGTATTAAGGGTTTATTCATGGGATGATTATTTCGTGGTGGGGCCTTAGAAAAGTTGGAGAAGGGCTAGGAGATAATAAGCAATAATACTGCTTACTTTCTTCGATGGGTGGTTATTTAATATTTTTAATTTTTGGTCCAGCAATGATCAAACATGTTTAAAAGGGGTTTGACCTATGTCCTAGGTTTCACCTTGGATGACAACTGAGCAAGAACTATTCTGGGGGGAAGGTTATAGATTAAAGGAGAAGAAAGAATTAAAAAAATTATCTATTATGGGATTTTTCACAGCATAGGGAGAAATTCCTCATAAAGATCACGGAATTTACTGGCAAATAGCTAGGCGAAACGTTTTTTGACCCATAAAATCATTAACTACGTACTAAGTTAAGTTGGCTCTACAGTAATGGTGGATAGGAGCCCTTAATGTGCTTTCATTGGAATCAGTTTGACTCCGGATATCAACATAAGTTTTTGTTTTGTTCGTTGCCTCATAGAACTGAAGAGTCAACATTTGTAAGCCATGGGAGATTAAATGAAGAGTGGGGGCAATAGGTGAGATAAAAAACAATAAGTACTAACTATTGAGAACAAGTCCGCTCGAATGTAAAACCAAGGAGCGGCAACAAGAGAGAGGAATATTGTTGGAGTAAATCTCAAAAGAGCACAAACAGCATTATGAGCGAATGGTGGAAGAAAAATGAATTCTAGCAGGATTGTCATTAGTTGAACACGCAGAAAGAAAAGCTGGGATGAGGTGGATGAAAACACACTAGTTTGGGTGGAAATTGAAGATGTGAAGAGGAAGCATTAGGTAAAAACAAGAAATTGAAAAGTTGGTTCAAGGGCAATGTAAGCACGTAAGCAAGAAAATGAACTAATAGTTGACTACCCTCCATAGCTAAAAGCTATATAAGCAGACAAGATAGTATACGACGATATGACTAATGACAGGCTGTGGCGGATAAGTGAATGGCAGAGACAGAAGAATTGAAACGATTGAATGTGGGATGGGCACTTATCTTGAATAACTATTTAGCAAGCTAAAATAGTAGGGAAAGTACAAACATGGGCAAAGGAGAACCAATTTCAAGCGTTAAATAAGTATAAAAATCAAGAACCTCTGAGAAGGCTTGTCATTAATGAGGTGTGATAGGAGAGTTTATTCAGCCACACAAAATTAGGTTATTGGAGATGAAACTGAAATATGTTATTATGGTATCTCCTTAATAAAGAGGGGAGGGTACTATCGCACAAGGGAGCAATCATGTAAGAAGGAAGATGGTGAGTTATGTGAATTCCTAATAGCGATGAGGAGTATTATCGAGGATCTTGTCTTAATAATACTTGATGAAAAGGAAAAGCACCGGGCGAAGATGGAATTTGCTTCTTTTGATAAGGGAAGGAGGAAAAATTGTGAATGTAAAGAAAGAGTAATTAAACTTTTAATCTATGGCTAAGATGGTCTAGTTTTTGTTCCTGGATGGATTCTTTAACCTTGTTTGAAACAATGATTTTGGGATGGGAGTATATCGTAGTTGGTTTCCTTTGAGACCCGCATTCGATTATAAGTGAAAATTGAGAATAACAAAGAGAAGAATTTTGGGCACTATTAAGGGAAAATTTGACTTTATTCGCATACATAATTAAGGGCAAAGTCTTATGGATAGTGATTTGGTATGTCGGCCAGAAGAATTACAGGTTGGATAGAGATTACAGTTGTTCGGGTGAAATATGATGGTAGCAAGTTTTGAAATGGTTAGCACCTTCCAGCGAAGTATTTCGGACCTGTTGATTTAAGAATAAGTTCGCGGTTGGAGAAGTAGATAGAGGAATAGTTACATAATAGAGTACGGATGGTGAGCTAAAAAGCTTTGTTAGGGATAAAAAAGGCCATTTTGACTTATAAGTAGTTTCAGCTCTGCCTTAGTTAATGTGGTACGTAGAGGGCAGGACTTTTGGTAGATCGCTCAAAAGACTGTGCCTAGATAGGGTAAGATATTGCTGAAAATGAAGCGATGATTGGTTTTCGTCGGAGATAATGAGAGAACTTTGCAAAATAAATTGGAAGCTGCCAGGAATAGAGTTGCGGGATTGATTTTGAGGGTAGCGATGCGAGAGTGTTAGTGGCACAGACGGTGTCAAGGTGTCGTCCCCTGTCGCTTCGTAGCTTTGTGTTTTGGACAGTTAGTAATCAGTAAAGGATTCAGAGGAATTTTTCAGAGTGATCCTGGGATGGTGATAAATAATGGTGTGAGTGGCGGACGGACGATTAGGGACCCATTTTTTTTGTGAGTTGCAGGAAGTGTTTTTAGGTTCTAGTGCTCTTATTTTTCTGTAAAGGAACTCAACTTGGAGACAGTCTTTTATCCTTGTTAGGATAGATGTTTGTAGGTAGGTGCTAAACAGGTAAGATACGCAAGACCAGTTTGAGGATAATGATTAAGTTGGACTAGAGACGTGAGGTAAGAAGTAGATTATGTGCAGGTAATGATTGTATGTAGTCGTTGATGGTGTGAGATTGTAAGATTATGAACTATCGTGTTATATGACTGGTTTGGACGGTATTTGCAAATGCTTCGTAAGTGAAATTAGAGTTTAAGGATGTGGGACTTGTTACTAATGTACATAATATAACGTGAATAAACAGTTGAAAGTGAGTAATTTTAATTCTGCAATATTGAATAAGTGACCTGTGTTATGACAAGATTTAAATAAGTGAATAAGAAATATAAATATGATTTAGGTGATAATTAGGTCACGTCTCAAATTGTTAGTTAACTCTACTACTGAATTACGTAATATAGTATAAGATATCTTAAGCATTTCATAACAATGCATAGAGATAAAATGTATATGTATAAGCCTGTCTTTTGAATAATTGAAGTGTTGAAGATACGGTATGGGTAGGATAAGGAATGATGAGTGAGTAAAAATAAGTGTGTTATAGGTAGAAGAGTTGGTGTTGTTATCCTGTTGTTGACATAGAAATTATAATTCGGTGAAACTGAAGATGTGGCGGAATAGTATAAGTAAAGGATAAACCGGGATAATATATAGATCTGCAGAGTTGCAAGACAAGCTTGAGACGTTAGACGGATGGAAAGGTGGAACGTGAGCGACCATGAGTAAATGCCTGTTAACGACAGTTGCGTGTAAAGCAACGTCTGGAATTGGAACTAATGAAATATGGAGATATTCACCGATGTGAGGGAAAGCAACTCTGTAGTAAGACATGAGTAACGTGCCTTCCGCAGACCTCTCGTCCTCAACTGTAGGACGGAACTTAAGCTCTTTAAACTTTCGCGCATCATAGGTAACTCCACTTAGCATCGGCAAGTGGAAATTCGAATGCTGCAACCCAAATTATGTGCAAGATGCGGCTAACCCAATTCTTGAAGGAGAGACAGTATACTAACCCAAACATTCTAGAATTAAATTATTAACTTACGTATATTAAACACTATCAGCAACACTATTGTAATATTATTGAATTGCTATATATCAAACTTTGTGATGACCTATTACAAAGCGATTTGTTATTAGCTTAGTCAGTAATCAATTGATGTAATGGTGCCTTATATTATTGATACAACTTTGAAAGGTTCATGAGTAAACTTTGGAATTGAGATCTATACTTTTAGTATGCATATATACTATAATCCATACATATTTATTGTATTTAATATTATATTTGTTCTTATATAATAAAATAAAAAACTATATAATTAATCGGATATATTTATATATATATTTATTATTAATATATATATATTACTATTAATATATATAAAATTTATAATTAATATATTATATATATATTATATATATTATAATATATATATATTATATATAATATAAAATATAAATATTTATTATATATATAAAATATATCCTATACTTTATAATATTACTATAATAATTATATATTATATATATATTATATAAATAATTATATCTATATATAATATTGTATTATAATAATATTATTTTAAAAAAAATTAAATATATAAATATATATATATAATATTATAATTATAATATCTATAATATATATATCATATATATATATATAAATATATTTATATATATGATATAAATATAGATATATATATATAAATATATTATATTATATATATATCTATAATGTAACATATAATATATATTATATATAATTATATATATATATATTATTATTATGTTATATATAATAATATATAATTATATATATATTATATTTATAATATATACTATATATTATAATATATATATATATAGTAACTCTAATGTTGAAAAACTAAGTTAACTAAATATCAACTGTCGCAATGCATGAAAACTAAGTTAATTTATTGACGTACTACAATGGGTAGTATTCCTAGGCTATATGCCATACCAGTTTAACCAGATTAATGAAAGAAGTAGCCTTGCACTACATTGTTTTATTATGGCGTGCTGTTCTATACCTCGCTTACATTTTTTTTGCCTACAATTTTAAAATTTTGTATGAGCGTGTTTCCTATCCTCGTTACGGTTCGGGTTTTTTTGCATGCAGGAAAAAATTGAACACTGTCGCTTCAAATCTGTGTAAACGTATATGCAGGCAATCTGTTTCTTTAAAAAGATAAGCCCTTATTGAGATGCCACTCTATCTGAGACTTATATGGGTTTTAATAAAGTGGCACACCAATAGCCTTTTCAGGAGGCGAGAAAAATGTTGAGAACGCACCCCTTTGTTTGGACAGAACCAATCTCGTCAAATAAAACGATGATAATGTTGAAGTGGGTTTAGTAGCCTCTGCATGCGAGCATCGAGGCCCCGGCTTCTTCGATGTCAGTAGGGTTGCTAGAAAAACTGGGTTGGATAAAAGATGCAGTTTCATCAGAATTTTAACGAACCATTTGTACATTCGAAAAAATTTGTGCAAAACTACCAAGTTCGAAAAAACTTGTCCTGTGGGAAGCCAGAAGCAAACAGGGGTCAAAATTCTTGTCAAATTTACTTGCAAACTCGAATGTATGGAGCACTTTTTTAGAAAATTGGTAAAAGGCAGATTGAATTCATGGGTTTTTGGAGTAGATAAAATCCTGAAAACCCAAACGGCAAAGTGCGAAATGACAACAACAAAAAGTTCTCCCTCGTTTCGCAGAAATACTATGACAGCAATTCCAGGGTGAAAACTACATTAAAATTTATTGTTTTTTTCACAAACAGCCGTGGTATTGATTGACAAACAAAGAATTTTGGTACCTTCGAGTGACACGACAGTTAAAAATCACGTTTCCTTTTTACCAAAAGATGTTCTAGGAAACGTATCTTCGAAACTGAGTTGGAAAAAAACTTCGTCTCTCAGTATGGATTCCCCACGTCCCCTTGCAAGCAAATTTCCATAAGCCATTTTTTTAGTGAACTCTTCTAAATACATTTTCTTCAACAATTAACCTCTCAGTCAGTCAAACAAGATAGTAAATGCTGAAAATAATGTTCTCTTTAATAATCATCGAAGGTGGAAATTTACTTGGATGTTCAAACGCATTTCCATCATGGTTACTTCTAGTAACTTAATTATGATTAAAAATTTTAAATAATACTAGTTTGCAATAAATTAATTTTCAATCAGTTAACATAATATATTATATCAATATATAATATATATATATTACTATTTTAATATAATACTATATACCGGATATAATAATATAAATATAGTTTAAATATAATATATAAAATATATATATATATAATATATATATATATAATATATATAGTAATTATATATATATATATATAATATATAAATATATATATATTAATAAAATATAATAATGATAATAATATAAACCTATAGTCAACAAACATTAAATAAGCACAACAGATATAATAATGATTCAAGTGCAAACTGAAAGCAAAATTTAAAAAAAAAAGAAAAACGAGCTTTCTGACTCAACGATAAAAAAAATCTGCTTGAAATGTTGAATATTAAGAAAACCTTTGCCTTATTCGTCATCTCCAGTATGTATGTATGCGTTATGTATGTATTTGTGATGTATCGGATGTGTTATGTATGGTATTGTTATGTATGTTGATGTATGTTATGTATTCTATGTATGCTATTGTTGGTGAAATTGTTTGAGTGAATCTTGCGCGTCCTTACATTGCTTACAATACAAGGAAGATTAGGAGTAAATTATATATTGGAAACTTTCTAAGATTCTATTTTAGAATACAGATAAGGTAAATTAGGGTTAACTGTGTTCGAGGGTTAAAAGTTATAGGATGAGAACACTTTGTAATTTTTGGCCACACAGTCATCAGACCTTTAATTATTTAACGTCCAAGTGTCATAGCCGTTTGTTTTGAACCAAGTTTTTAAAAAACGGTATGCTTTGGGACCCACCCTAAAATTATATATATATATATCATATATATATAAATAATATATATAATATAATATATATAATATAAAAATATATAAAATATATATAATTATATATATATATAATATAATAGTATATACTATTATATATATAATAATAATATAAATTATAATTATATATCTATATATATATTATATATATATATATATCAATATATATTTTACTATATATAAACTTACTATATATATAACTTATTATATAATATCATATATAACTATATATATATATATTATATATATATATATAATTATATATATTAAATTATATTATAAATATAATATAATTATATAATAAGATATATATATATATAATATATTTATTATATATATATATTATATAAATAATGGACATTTTTTTTACGAGCTGTTGACTCGTTTAATATTAGTTAGCGTTAATTTTAAGTCTAATAAGTTAGGTTAGGTTATGGCTTGGTTAGGTTAGGTTAATGGTTAGTTTCCCAAAATTTACATGTAAAAATTTTACCCTAATCAATTATTAAAATAACGATACAATTGAATTATTGATTTGCCGCTCGCAAGGATATTAAAAATGTTACATTTGCTATATGATATTATAAATATATTATAATATATATTTGAGAGTATACGTCATGCCCCTACTTATTGAATAAATTCATATATGGGATATTTAAACTATTATATTATTGTATAAATAAGATTTATCATATAACATATATATTATATATATTAACTATATAAATATATACTATAAATAACTAAATATATATATATATATATACTTACTATATATATATACTAATATATTATATATATATATAGTATCTTAAATATTATAGTATATATAATAATATACAACATAAATGGAAAGTATATTATCAAATATAAAGCTATATAAATAAATTGTATACCGTCATCTTTAGATAATAGCATACATTATAATACTCATGTATCCCATTTTATATATATCAGTACTATAATATATAATATTATATAATTTAAGCGTACTATAATTATATATCATACTATATATATATATATCATATATAATATATATATATATAGATATATATTTATAAATATTAATTATTATATTTTATATTATATCTTAATATATATACTATAATATCTATATATATATTAGAATAATGAATATAACTATATATTATATAATAATATTATTATTATATATATATAATATATATATATATATATATAATAATAGAATTATATATATTTATTATATACATAATATTAATATATATATATATATATATACTCTATAATATATATATATATATATTATATTATAGTATAATATATTAATATATAATATATATTATTATATATATATATATATATACGCTCAATAATCAATAATCGTATATTTATATAGCATTATCAGCAGCATGTATAAACACCATGTAATGCAAGCATGCTATACATAATAATATAGTATATATATATAATATAATATACTATCATATAAAGATATAAGTAATATATATATATTATATATATATTAAATAGTATTAAAAAATTATTTTGCATAGTTTATTTTGAAAGTGAAAAATCCTTTAACATTTTATGGCATAGAAATTTTTTTTTTTTATTTTTTATAACATAAAATTATTTCGATAAAACTTGAACCCCATCCCCTCATCTTTCTTCTCCATTATGATGGATTAAGTAAATTCATACGCACGATTGCCTTACCCGCATCTCCCCACGTAGATTCCTCGTCAGCCCTTTTTTATGTGAGAGTCTCCCCCAATTTTTAAGGGAATACCATCTCCCACCCCCCTTAATTTTCCCACACCCTCAGATGTTTAGTTTTTTTCGTCCCATGAAGGGGTGTTCACATTTTTTTAAGACATTCACGTGAAGTTTGTACTACGGATGTGATTTGCTTCTCATACTTCCCATAATTATTTTGCGTCACTTGGTAAGTCCTACTTTCTGCACACTATTTTCAGACACAAAAATTCTACAGTTATTCACTTTAGAAAAACAGAAAATACATTTAGGGAAGGTTTGGTTTTAAAAAAAAAACAAATTTTTACCACAATAAAATCATTTGTTTTGGCAGTACTCAGGCTATTATCGTTTTTTTCGAATATATGGCCTAAGGCTAGGTTCGCTGGTTCTGCCTCCGTGTTTTTTTCTTTTCTCCGTGGGGCCCTAATTACTGGGAAATGAATAGGTGTTGTTGAAAGGTTTTTTTTTAGTTATTAAATTTAACGAATGTTATTTTTTTTCTTTTGAACGCGAATGAATAGGTTGTTTCGTGAAAGTTTTTTTTCATATTATTTATTATTAATTTCCGTTAGTATTGAGTACGAAATGAAGAAAAGGCCGGTAAACGAATATTTAGCTATCTGTCAAAAATGGAAAAGTTCTTGAACGTTCTTTCATTTTTTTTTTTACATATTTATTATTTAATTCATTTATGTTTTTATTCTTTTTATTTGAGACTCTTTCCTCGAAAAAGCGGGGGTTTTATCGAATAATGAAAATGATAGGTATTATTAACTTAGGCTAGCTAGTTCCTGTGAAAAAAGCCCCTGTTGGCACAAAGTTTTTAATTATTTCAGTTACTATATTAAGAGTTTTACTTAAAAATATATTTTTTGGAAGAACAACATTTTTCAAATGTTATAACACTTATTTGAAAGTGACCTTCGGAGGCAACGGCGGCTCAGGGTTCATGTCCATTTTCCAAAGTTCCCTTTGAGCGACTTTAATTATTTGATTTTCCTGTCTCACAGTGTACATCATTTATGGTAAAATCAAACCTAATTATATATATTACTACATTGTTATCCTGAAACGCGAATGTGGAATTGAAGTTATCTTTAAAATTATTATTATTTATTAACAATTCTTTATATCATAAGTCCGAGTGAACAAGGAAGAGCAGAAAGCTTGGTATCTTTATATTATGTTCATTATTAAATTATTAATTAATTTAATTATTATTATATTATATGATTGAACAGTATTTGAGTAATTCATTAGTATACTAGAGTTTATTATATTATTTCGCGAATTATAAATATGATTTCGGTAGAGTTAAAAATATACATCAATTTTTTATGATAGCCCTCAAAATAAACCTAAAACAGTTTATTCTAAGGAGGTCCTAGACGTCGGATTGAAGTCGCCTGATCCCGCCCCGATGGTTTTTTTAGTTTTTCTGAAAAACTCCAAAAATTTTGTAAAATATCAAAAATTTAATTTTTTTTCCTCAAAAAATTTTTATATACTCCAATATTGGTAAATTATTAATATATTATATTTTAATATTTTTTTTTTTTTTGGTTTTTTCTGTCCTTCCCCAATTAAACTTACAACTTTCTTTGTAGCGGATCTTCGGATGGACAGGCGCCAGGCCCTTACTCAACTTGAAAGATTATCCCATTTTTTTGGGGGAACTCTGATAATTTCTTTAATTTTTATGCCTGATAAGGAATTTTTTAATATTTAATTTTTCTAATATTTTTCAGTTATTTGAAATATTTAATTTTTGTAAGGTATAGTTCTCCAAATAAAATTTTCCAGGAAGTTTAATTATATTTTTTGAATGTATATCATGCAATCAATTTATGCCTTTAAGAATTTTAATTCTTTTTCTTTGAAAATATTTTAAAGATGTATTTTTCTATAGTATTTCAAGTATTATTTAATTTTGACATGTTATACAGTTATGCTAATCTGAATTTTATGTCTTTGGACTGGTATTCCTTTTTTCTTTGAAATATTTTTTAATATTGGTAATTTTTCTATAAATTTCTTTCTAGGAGGTTATTATTATTTTTGAAGTATATTATTGGCAATCAAATTTAATGTTTAGGATGGGTTAAATCTTTTTCGTTTGAAATATTTTTATAAATTACTAGTGTTTGTATTATTTTTAAATACACTTTTTTTTATTTCTCTCTGAGTTTTGGAGAGAAATGCATTTATTTTATGTTTGTAATGTATATATTTTTTTGTTCTTTGAGAAACTATCATTACCATATGTCCTTTTCCCCCGATTTTCGAAAGGGAGGTATTATGTAAAGTTTTTTTACATTTTTAAGGTTTTCCCTCATCGTACTATGAGCGAGGGTGGTAAAATGTACAATAAGAAAATGTAGTTTAGGTTGTGTTTTTCAATAGTAAGGTTGGAAATTGTATAACCTCCTTTGCCAATAAAAATGGTCAATTTTTAGTAGACCGCTATGGCATAATGTAATGCAAGGGTCTTTGTAATCTTAATTATAACCAAACGATTTTTACAGGAACAGGTATTTTTTGTGTCCCTCCGATTTTTTTATGTATTTTTATTTACAACGTTTTGAATCTTACCCTCTATTTTTGAATTACCTCTAAGAATCCCCCAAATGCGTTAAAGGAACTAATTTGTGTAGTTATAAATTATAAAAACTCCGGATACTCCTTCATCCCACTCCTGATCCTTCTATTATAATAATCCAAGGGTGAAAAAATTTATTTTGTGTAAATTTTTATAATAAATTTTCTTCATAAAATTTTTTTTTGCCAAACGAATGTTTTGAATCTTATTTTTTTTTTTTGTTTTTATTGATCCATCTCTTTGTATATTTTCTTTTAGGCTAATCGAAGGGTTGTGCTATTTCCAAGACACAGGAAAAAATTTGTTTTGTTTGTCTGCGCTATTTAACACTCAAGGGCAATCAATTAGCATTTTATCCAAAAAGAGAAAGTGGGAAGAAGTGCGAGATCCTCTTTCACTCTGAAGTTACTTTCAAAGAATTTTTTTGTTGAAAGAATCTCGCAAGAACCATGATACATCCTGCGAGATTGCCAGTTCTTGAAGTCCGCAGAGAATAGCACATAATAGGTTAGTCAAAGATCTCGACGTTCCCAAAAAGTATAAAGCTAAATTCAAATAAGCAATATTTTTTTTTTAAAAGTTAAATTTTCATATTCCATTTTGAGAACTACCAAGTCTTAGGTAAAAAGGTCAATGCATCGGTTATTTATTTCCTTTCCGTGAATAGGGCAATGTTTTTTATGTGATAACTTTTAATAAAATTATTAAAGATAAGACCACTGGATGATGTTCAAACACACAGCCCAATTCGGAGGCCACACAAATAAATGGTGGGAAACAGCCCAAAATAATCGGTTCCAAACTCGGCTCAAAAATTCCAGCCCCCCAAATTCAAAGCCCATTCTACGGCTACAAACTTAATAGCCATAAACCCCAAGTTACGGAGACTGAATTTACCTTCCTTGACAGGCAGGGTCAAGCCGGCAAAATGGAACAAGGTCTCTCTTTCACATTGGGATAATAAAACCGGTCCGGAGAAATATCACTTCAATAAAGGCACTTGTGTCTCTGAAGCGACCCAAAACTGGCCCGGCCGTGGAATCAGGTGAGCAATGACCCCCCCTGATTTTCCGGAGGTGAGGCACATTTTAATCGCAAACGCCCACAATTTTTCAATGTCCCACCCGGAGTTTTCATGGCCAAACAAAGGCAAACTACATATTTCCTGAATAAGCCACTTTTTCTTCTCTGACGCTATGTTACCAATCAAGAAACTTCGTGGGCTTGAAGACCGTTTCCCATAAAGTTCTGTGGCTGCCTCTTTGCACAATGATATACTCAGAGCTTTAAATATATCAACTTTCCCATTTTGGTGTCGCTTTCCAACCAGACGAAAAGCCTT
>JABUQX010084796.1:22500-25000 GCA_015478945.1 Trachelipus rathkii | reverse complement strand
GAAGGATTATTATTATTATTATTATTATTATTTATTATTATTATTATTTATTATTTATTATTTTATTATTATTATTATTGTTATTATTATATTTTTATTATATTATCATTATTTTTTATTATTATTATTATTATTATTATTATTATTATTATTATTATTATTATTATTATTATTATTATTATTATTATTATTATTATTATTATTATTATTATTATTATTATTATTATTATTATTATTTATTATTTTTATTATTATTTTATTATTAGAAAAAAATAAATCAGCATTGTCTTCATATAATTTTTGCACGATTTTTTCAAATCCTAAAAACTTTCCTCATATTTCGTTAATCTTCTTTAGGACAATTTTTGAATTTTAAAACAAAATAATTGCCTTCTGAAACGATCCAAGCTTTCGTCCATTCATGTTGGACATTTTCAAGTATATGACTTTATTTTAAGAACGAAGCCAAAATTAAAATTAAAATAATGCAATTATTGCAAATATAACAAATAAGATTAAAACTATAATTTATAATATACGATAAAGAAATGTGACGTTTATAATTTAGATCGTCTTTTTTTTTCTTCTAAGTAAAAATAGGAAAAAATAGTAAATATTAAAATAATAAATTACTTTTAAATTTTGAATATAAAGAGGGAATTTTCTGATCTTAGGCTGGCGGAGTCCCTTCTTATAAGAAAACATAGACCGGACATTAATATAAAATATAACGAAATCTCCTATTATTATCTTAACATTTTTACTTAGAAGAAAAAAAAAAAGAGAATCTAAATTATAAACCTCACATTCCGTTTTCGCATATTTTAATATTGTTTTAATCTTACTTGTTATATTTGCAATAATTCTATTATTAATTTTAATTTGGATTCGATCTTAAAATAAAGTCGAATCCTTGTAAATGTCCAACGTGAATGGACGAAAGCTTGGAACGTTTCACAAGAAAATTATTTACTTTTATTCAAGAATTATTCTAAAAAAAATTAATGAAAATGTTAGGAAGGATTTTAGGAAATTGGAAAAATCTTGGAATTATTATTATTATTATTATTATTATTATTATTATTATTATTATTATTATTATTATTATTATTATTATTATATTATTATTATTATTATTATTATTATTATTATTATTATTATTATTATTATTACTTATAAAACTTAAATGTTATTGATAATTAATAAATGCCTACATTTGATATATATATATATATAATATATATATATATATATATATATATATATATATATATATATATATATATATATATATATATATATATATATATAATATATATTATATAGATATATATATATATATATATATATATATATATATATAATTACTATATATACTTATACCGTATATATATTATATATATATATATTTGCATAAGATAACTGCTTTCATCGTTCTGACACTACTTAATTTCTTAAGAGGGGTATTTTTATGCAATATATATATATATATATATATTATATATCATATATTATATATATATATTATTATATAATATATATATATATATATATATATAGTATATTATTATATATATATATTATATATATATATATATATATATATTATATAGAACCTTGGTTATGTGTGCTAGCGGCCTAAAAGTGAAGTTAATTATTGATTCCTTTTATTTTATTGAATATCAGAGATAGAAAAGTAATTTAGCTGTACATAACTAATGATGTTACAAGAAATAACTTATTGGTACTCATAGGCTTAGATGACTGATTACTACCAGACGGTTTAAGATTTGTGATCATATCAATTTTTACACACAAGTTACGAGGAGAGAGTATTGTTGTTAACTTTATGAAAGGAAATATTAGTGTGCTATTAATTTGTGTTCATACTTAAGGATTACATAATGCCTAAAATGTTAAAACGGTCGCAAATAAAACTTAATCATATTGTTAAATTGCAATCAGAAATGACAGCATTGCAAAAGAACGAATGATGTGGTATATATGTGACCGTGAAACGTTATCAAGAAACCGACCGGATATTTTGGAAATATATTTAAAGTGGAGAAAACCGACATATCCTGCCTTGTGGGAGAACATAGGCTTTAATAAAAACAATAAAAAATTCACTCCGATATCTGAAAATTTTTTGAATTAGTTTTATAGTGTATTATAACAAAGCATTATAATATCGTTTCTAACATAAGGAGACGTTTCTTGGCAGTTTGTTTATTCATATATAATAAACAAATCAAAGATATATCTTCACTTTGATATAAATCACGTCATAAGGGATATTAATCTAACATATAACAGAAGAAACAAACGGATGCTAGGAGCTAAAAAAAATTAAAGACTGCGAGATCGAAGATTAGATGAAAATTACGCAATTAGATTATTCTAAAAGAGGCTTGTGTACTTATTGTCCTTATTTCTCTTATAAATTTTTATATTTTTATTTAATCTTGTATTGTGCTGCATAAATAGAATAAAGCACTAA
>JABUQX010084796.1:17500-20000 GCA_015478945.1 Trachelipus rathkii | reverse complement strand
CTAAGTACTGTAACTTGGACTTAAGTAGCATTTTTTTGGAGATGCAAGTACTTGTACTTGTAAACTTGTTACTTGCAGTTTTTAAAACCAGTGTACTTGTACTCTTGTACTGTACTTGTACTTGCACCTTTGTGTAACTTGGAAAATTGCAAAGTACTTCCAAGTACTTTTGGCATTTTTAACTTGCCAATATTTTTTTTTATCATTTGCCTACGTATTGATATTATTATTTCTTATATATGTATTCTAAATAAATTTCCAGGTAATATTAGTGCAGAGGGGTTCTCACCCCTGATTTTTATAAAAATCACAGGATAAACTCTAAAAAAAAAATAATAATGAAGAATAATGAAAACGAAAATCGTCACTCTCTTTAGGAGAAAAAGATACACTCTCAAAGTTGTTAAAACTCCCATAAACTTTTGGTTTTTGATCTTTCCAGGTTAGGTCTCATTTCAGGCCTTCTAGTTCAGGTTATAATAAGTTTTATTAGGTATACACAGAGAAAATCTATGTATTCTTAACAAATCTTATCATAACCTGAACTAGATTGGTCCTAAAACCCTAAAACGAGCACGAGGCCCACTAATTTTTTAAAAGAAAGCCTATGAGAAAATTTTAAACTTTGAGACGCTTTAACTTTTTTTCCTAAAGACTTAAAACATTATTTTTTTTTAAGCTTCATTATTTTTTTTTAGATTATATCCTGTGATTTTTTAAAAAAAAAAAAATTTATATAAACAAAAATTATGTATTTTTACAAATTTGGAGGCTGTAACTTTTTCTCCTAAAGAGAGCGACGATTTTTGTTTTCATTATTCTTCATTATTATTTTTTTAGAGTATATCCTGTGATTTTTATAAAAATCGGGGGTGACACCCCTCTGCACTGCTATTACCAATTTCCATTTACGAATATAAAGTATGCCATCGTATTATATCTATATTAATATATATATATATATATATAATATATATATATATATATATATATATATATATATATATATGATATATATATATATAATATATTATAAAACGAGATTGTGATTGATTCGGAGTTGGAAGCTGGTGTAACAAGCGTTTATGGAGGGTATAGTTCGAGGGATTGGAGGAGAGCAATAATAGTACCCTCATATAAGGGTAAAGGGGATAAGGTAACCGTAATTATATAGGGGAATTAGTTTATTGAGTGCCTGTAGGAAAGATATATGGCTGAGTATTTCGTCGATAGAGTGCGTTAAGTGACTGAATAAGGTTGCGTTTAGAAAGTGGTAACCAGGATGTGTGGATCAAATCTTTACAACATTGAAAAAAATGATTGAGAAAATGAGAGAGGAGGAGAATAAATTGTATTTAGAGTTTATGGGATTTGCAAACAGGCGTATATGATATAATAGGGAAGCTCTACGGCAGGTGTTAGGGAATATATGGTTGTTGCTGATAGACTTCTCAGGGGAATTTAAAAGGTAAGGTTGACGATAAGTGAAGCGTGTGTAAGAATAAATAGAGTCGAAAGTGATTGGTTTATATTAATAGCGGAGTGAGGAAGATGGTTATGTTTTCCTGGTTATTCAATTTGTTATATGGATGGAGTTATGAAAGAATTAGAGGTGGGGTGGCAGAAAATGGTGTTAGAATGATGGAGAGAGGAAGAGAGTGGAGAGTTCCCTACCTATCATATGAGGATGATCTGGTTTTGTGTGGCGAATCTGAAGAGGATTTGAGAGGATTGGTTAGCAGCGATTGGTAGTAGGGATGTTGTTAAAAAGAATGGTTTAAAGTAAACGTAGATAAGAGTAAGGTCTATGGTTTGAATGAGGACAGGTCCTCGGTGTGAGTTATTGTAGGATGGTGAGCAGCTAGAAAAAGTGTCTGTTTAATATTTAGGATATATAATGGATGAAAAGGGAACGGATTGTGATGCAGATTGTTGTAGGAAAGTTTAGCGGTTGAATGGCAGGAAGCGTGGCTGCGTGCAATAATCGTTGGTGGATGTAAAGGATCTAATCTTGAGTGCGTAGGGTCTTACATGAGGGTATATTGTTACCTATGTTAATGTATAGTAGTGAGACTATGGTCTGGTATAAGAGGTATAGCTATAAAGTTACAATATGTTCGATGGACAAATCTTAGGGAGTCGTTAGGTGTGAGAAGAATTGCTAAAATGAGGAAATGAACGTATTAGAGTTGAGTTGTATTGAAGAAAGGCGGTAAATGAGAGAATAAAAATAACAGCTTACCGTTGCAAATGGTTTAGTCATGTGTAAAAGATGGATGATAGTTCGGTTGATTAAACGAATGTATTAGGTGGTGAGTGTGTTTGGAACGAACTGGCTGGAATACCGCAAGAAAAAGTGGATTGAGTCAGTAAGGGAAGCCTGGAGGAGAGAAAGTAGTTGGCAGAGGAGAGAGAAAAGTTCATAAACAGCAGAGAATGGCAGGGTTTTTGTGAGGGTGTATGGTTGGCCCACCTCGGCCAAGGGATGAACCCCACACTG
>JABUQX010084796.1:10000-15000 GCA_015478945.1 Trachelipus rathkii | reverse complement strand
AGTACCAGAAAAATTACCTTATTGCTTTTAGTACTATTCTGAGAATGGATTTTACATCATTCTGAGGGGAAATGTACAGTAAGTAGCATGAATTTCAGAAATTTGAAGATCAGAGTATTCCTAAAGCCAGCCTAGCCGCGACAAGTATCTCGAGATTAAAGCTAAATCAGGGTTTCTGAGATTAATAAAAGGGAAACGAAAGAGAACATGTATGCTGTCTTGCCAGAGAGAATCTTCATTGGTTGTTTTGTGAGCACTCCAGAGATCATCTTTCTACAGAATCAGTAAGCAATTTAAGGAAAGTCAATAGAGTACAAACTCCAATTTAATGAGAGAGCAAAATCAAAATACCAAAATAACTTTACAACAGAAGGCCTGAAGATATAAAACAGAATTCAAAGATGGGTAGATTTAATAGTATAAGAAGAAGGATTGAAAATTAAGAAAGGTCTGGTATATTGAGTTTACCTCCAAAATGACCAGAAATGTGGGTAGGGAGCTTTCAAAAGAGCTCAATTTTATTATAGATACAGAAGTGATATATATGCAAGTTCACTAGTTGTGTATAGAAGAAAGTCACTAAAGCTTAGGGGGTCAAAGAATTTAGAATAGAGGTAGAAAATAAATAAGCAGAAAAAGTAAACTTAGTCATAGTTTGGCAAGAGAGCCGAGCAGCTCGATATAAAATTCCGTAGATTCCAAATTAGTGACACGAGAAAGGATGTCGTCATTGCTCACAAATGAACAACATCCTTCTTTGGATGAAAATTGTTGAAAGTGACGGTAAGATGGGACATAATAGGGTTTCTCTTGAAAAGTTCAGACATCCAAGTTGCAATTAATAAAAAGAGGTAAAGTCTATAAAAAAAAAAGAAAAAAAAAAGCAAAAAAGGTTTTATCAATATTTTTTGAGCACAGCCGCCGGTCTATTACAAAATAATTGCAAACATAAGTCCATAATGGCAACAAAAGCACTGTAATGCTGTTTCGGTTGAGCAGCACCACTTTCATGAAAAGAAGCTTATAACTATGATATTAGGAGGAGTAAATGAAAGGCGACATATATGAATGCCCCACTCCATCCAACTTAACATATGGGAATTTAATTTGTCTCCCCTTTTTTAAATTGAAATATAAGTAATTGTGTATAAAGAGTAGCATGTGTATTATGAGTTAATTATATATAGTTATAGTTTTCAGTACAAATTTTATAAGACATATATGAAAGCTATATAAACTCTATCGGATAATATAATTTATAGTATATATATAGTTAGTGATTTCACTTCAGTTACTTTATATGTTGAATCGTAATATAGTATACTATATTATATTATAGTACTAATAATATATATATATCAAGTATACTATATCATTATATAGATATCGCTTATAGACATACTATATATACTAATCATATAAAAATATTAAAATTAGTATATACTATATACTAATTATATTATAAGATATTAGTGAAATATTTTAAAACATTTATATATATAAATATATTCAACTTTACAATAATATATAAGTATTTTTCTTATATACGACTATATATGATACATATAATCGATATCTTAGTATAAAAGTCGTTTAGTACTATATACTTAATATACGATATATTCTATCAATATATCAGTACGTACGTTCTTACGTATAGATCTTGATATATAATGTATAGGTAATATATATCTATATATCTATATGATATATATATATGCTGATATATATAATATATATTAGTATACTTTATCATATTATATACCTACTATGACGAATATAATAATATATTATAATTAATATCTCACTATATATCAAGATATGAGGATATATATATACTTAATATATATATACTCACTAATGTTTTACGTATATATTGCGTCTTCTGGAAATGAGAAAACTACAAAATACTCTCATTGTTGTGACCATCTCTATTGGTGGCCGCGTTATATAATGAAAGCGCACTGGTATTGATGTTCAAATAATGATTCCTTAAGTCCCTGGTTTCACAAGGCCTTTTTCTTAATTTTTTTAAGCTAATTCCTTTTCTCTTCTTCTTATAAAGATTTCAGCACCGTTAAATATACGTTCGTGTGTTTATTTTCGTCAGTCTAGATTAACTCGTTTTCCCAAAAAATGAGTTTCACAACTTTTTAAAACATTAGAGTTCAACAATGGTCTATAAGATTACATTTTTCCTGATATTATAAGTATTAGCTATTCTATGCAGAAGTTATGAATAATCTCTTCTTGGAATCACTCTACCTACGACGGGACCAATTACTATTATGATATTACGCTTATATATACATATATTATAATAATAATATATAGTTATATATATATATATATGTATAATATATTATATATATATATTATACTATCTACTGGTAGATAGCGCGGGATATATATATAGCATATTTATATATATATAGTATATATATGCTATATATATAAAGTTGTCTATATCATTTAGTCTTATTAAAATATCTATATACTCCATATATAGATATATTATATATAGATATAACACTATATATTAGTATATTATATATACTATATATAATATAATAATATATATATATATTTTTTTTTTTCTATTTATATAGTATATATATATAGGATTATATATATATATATAATATATATATATATACTTATATACTTATTTACTTATTTATCATGATTATATTGTTTTTATTCTATTTAAAATAATAATAATATTTTTTATATATATAAACTAATATATATATAATATATCAAGTACTCATATATATACTATTATATATATCACCATATATATTATACTTTAATATACTAAGTATATATAACATATATATTATATAATATCTATATATATACTATATATATATAGTATATATATATATATATATATATAGTATATATTTATACTATTTACTACTAGTATAGTATATGTATAGCGTAGCTGTGATCTCAGCTATATCATGAATTCAATGACTAGATTACCTTATATATTATATATATAAATATTCGTATGGCGTCTTATCCTGTTACAACTGATGTCTCGAATTCTCAGCTCCCGGGTATCCCACTGTAAGAGCGCGCCGAGTATTTTGTATACTGCTTCTGATTCAGTACTTTACTTACTCGTACAGGATAGCTACCATCCGTAACATTCATCGCTACCTCGCATCCCTAGCGCCCCCCACGCACATCATACATACATAGAAAACATCTTAATGTCTATGTAAGGGCTGACTATTGGCTTATATAGT
The DNA here is from genome assembly GCA_015478945.1 of Trachelipus rathkii. Classification (NCBI taxonomy): domain Eukaryota; kingdom Metazoa; phylum Arthropoda; class Malacostraca; order Isopoda; family Trachelipodidae; genus Trachelipus; species Trachelipus rathkii. The sequence continues at coordinate 11,743 of JABUQX010084796.1, read as the reverse complement.
ATTAGCCGTTATATTATATATTATATATTATAATCATATATCCTATATATATATATTACTATACTATAGTTACTATATATCATATATTTACCATTACTAGTTATACTAGATACGCTATCTATTATTATAATTCTTTACATTTTCCTACGCGCGCGAGCGCCCTGACCCACGCGGCGACCACTGTGAGGATCACATTCCGATAATATCAACAGTTACGCCAACACCAGTGCCAGTGCACTGGGATACCTTTATCATTATACATAAACTACTACCACTAAGCTCTTATATAATATATACGTACTATATATACTCATTCTATATAACCCTATATCTTAACTTACATACATTTATAATATAAAACTATAGTATATATATATACAATATTAAAGTTGATCAGGTAACTACTCGCCTATTGATACGTAGACGTACCTCCATCTTCCCTTCCATTGTTTTACGGCATCTGGCTTCAGTGGTCTATGATGTGATAGACAGAAATTTATAATAGCTTATATACCATAATAATAACCGAGGTAGAACCATAGCTCCTATAATCTAAATGAGCTTAGCTAGTATTTAACCTAAATCCGCCCTAAATATTTAATTAAGTATATATATATATATATATAACTTATACTATATATATATAGTATTATATATGGGTAAAATAATAATAATAATAATCATATATCATACATTAAATGATAATAATATAGTAATAATAATAATAATAATAATTCAATAATAATCATAATTAAAATAAACAATAATATCAATCAATAATAATAATAATACTAATTAGTTTAACGCAATGAAATAATAATAATATAAATAGATAATCATAATGAATAATAATAGAATAATACAAGAAATAATATCGTTAATGATATTGATAATCACATAAATCATAATTATGAATAATACTGAATAATATTACTCAATAATCAATTCATAGAAGAGCAGTACTGTAACATCTACCTATAGTTAAACTTCATGTTGCTTCGTTCTGATCTAGCTATACCGGTTATACTATATTTATATAGGCTATATATAGAATATATATAGGTATATATACTTATATATACTTATAATGCTATTACACAACTTAATATAATAATATATATAATAGTATATAATTTATAATGTATTTCGCTGAATTAGCTTCTGACATAATTGTCTTTACAGTCTCAAGTGCACTTATTGGATCTAAATTATAATCCAAATAAATAAATATATTAAATAAATAAATAAATATCTACATATTATATTATATATATATATATAGTATATATATATAATATATATATATATATATATATAATTATATATTATATATTCATATTATATATACTATTATATTATATATACGCCTATATATTTATCTAATATTTATGCATATATATTATTACCGTATATAATATAGCTTATGAGTAGATACTATATGCAACATCCCATAAATCTATGTATACTACACTTAATATAGTATATTATATTAATCATCTATAATAGTATCCCATATTAGTCTATACTTACTATATTATATACTATATATATATATTATTGGTATATATCGTATATCCTTACTATAATATATAGAAGCGGTAGTTCGCGAAAACGTGAGAAACGTCTGTAATTTAAAATCTTCTATAAATACTCATATATATTTATAAAATCAGCCTATTATCTAATCCTTAAATACTTATTAAAGATTTTCTCTTCGTGAAATTAAAACTAATTCCAAAATTT
>JABUQX010084796.1:0-5000 GCA_015478945.1 Trachelipus rathkii | reverse complement strand
AAAGAAGGTGGGAATGGACACCAGCGGGCAGAAGACCAAGGGGAAGACCGGAAGAAGAGATGGGCGGAGTCGCGGTGGAGGACTCTCTGGAAGATGTCAGCTACCAAAAATGAGAGTGGCTAAAGAGAAGAGGAAATTAGCTGCGCAGCAGCAGGGATGTCTGGCAGAAAAGACGCTTGCGCGGTGAACAGGATGAAAAAACCTTCTGGAGAGGAAAAGAAAAGAAAAGAAGATATATTCTAAACGGTATATATATATATATCATATATATAATATATATAGAGTATAATACGTAAATAATATATATATACTATATTATATAATATATAATATATAAGGTATATCTAGTTATATAGTATCTACTCGTAATCTCAGTACTTAGTATATCACTTATCTGTAAATTAATATGATAGTATATATAATATAGCTATATATTTATATATTATTAAGTTATATTTTATATAATATATATAATATCATATATCATATCACATATATATATAAATATACCTTATATATAATATAGTACTATTATTGCTCTCATACTCAGATAGTATACATTATATATATATAGTACTATATAATATTCATATGTAAAGTATATAAATATATAATATTATATATACACTATAATATAAATAAATATATATATATACTAGTAAAATATAATATATATACTATATTATATATAATAGATATATATTATTAAAGGTTGAAACGAGATATCCGACATCTCGCATGAATTTTTGCAGTAGGAAGGATAGTATTCAATCTTATTATACTGAATTAGAAGAAACATGTATGTACCACTACTCATATATGGTACAGTGCACAATAGTAAAGTAATCTTAATAATATATTATATATAATAATATACTATATACTTATATAATATATATAATAATAGTAGTATATATATATATATTATATATTATATATATATATATATATATATATATATTAGTATATACTATAGTTGGCAATTGATATTGTCCTATGGAACGCCGGACGATTGTATAGTTGAAAGAGTAAGATGCAAGCTGAATTTTCTTGGCAACATTGTACTTAGTATAGTGGACGTTTGCTGAGGTCATATAACGTATCCAATCAATTACAGGACACTGCCAATTTGTAAAATAAAATAAAAATATAAAATTTATATACACAAAATATAATATAAAAATGAAACAATATTAAAAAACGTAATAACCCTAATGCCACAACATATGTAAATAAAAAAACGTAATACAGAAAAAAATAAGGAGCTAAGAGTTGCGTAGGTTATATATCAGTGTGATTTCATTTATTTTATAAAATTATACATATATGTTCATTCATTTTATTAACAAGATTTTTATCTAGTTCAATTTATATTTTATATATATGTGTAATGATAAAGTATTATTATTTTTTCCAATTGCCAGTGTTTTTGGATATGATATCAGGTAACTGTTATATACCCGATCAACGTCCATTTCAAATAAATGATTTGCCGTCAAAATTATGCTTCATCTTCTGATCAAAAAGCCAGTATATATACGTAAGAATATTACTTATAATAATAGAATATTATTACTTATAGCTAATATAATATAATATTATTAATATATAATATATAATCATATAGATTATGATATAAAAAAAAAAGACTATAAAATATTATAATATATGGGCAGTTCGTCCTAGGGAAGAGGCAGGGGTCAGCTGACCCACCTAAATATGGTGTTCACTCTGTAATAGAGGTCTACTTGCGAATATATTTTTCTTCATCCAACGTCCCCGTACCGGGTGCCGATTAAGTACGCTTTTAACGATGAAGTATAACATACAAGTATACATGATTGCCTATTAAAATGAATATTAAAGCATCTTGTATACTTAACAGATCTATAATACGTAAACTATACTAATTCTAAATATGTAGACGCGCACTGACGTCCAAATAGTATCATAAACTATACCATCGTAATAATATCATGATTATATATTCAGTAGTTTATATAATAAATAAATATATATATATGTCAACGAGCTATATGGCGAACGGCTAGTTGCCACATCAATCATTCTACTCCTTTCTTCACTATGCATACATCTTGCCGATACGAGGTCATTGCTTTCACCTCATCTTAGCTCTCTGTAAGATTTTTATCTCTGGATCCTATGTTAATAAGTCTATCTATCAGATATATGCGGCGTTATATGTAATATATTAATCGCTAGATTTTGTGTGTATTCAGTCGGATTTCGAATCGCGTTGACAAGTGTTTATAGGTTCAAATAGTTCTAGCATTGAAATTATCACTCCGTGGACCCGCCACTCTACTAATTCAGACACTCGCTCAGTGTAAAGGACCTAATTCAATTCCTCAGGCCGTATCCCGAAACTCCGGTTCCAATATAGCGTAGTTCTTTACTTTCAACATATTTAACGCGCCTTTCCGTGTCTATCGGGAAATGAGAATTTCCTACCACAGTGATACTTACTTTGTCCCATATGAGGTGTAGCTTCCATTTTAATATATAACCTTGCTGTTCCTATCTGTGGTTCAGTTTGTTCGTACAACTTTCTTGTAAGTATACCTTTTTAATCTGAACAAACGCCAAAATATCCCTACACAAAATTTTTCTTAAATCCCCTCCTTTCTCTATCAGCTCCATTTCTATTCCATCTTCTATCAAGAGTTTTACATTTTTTTTGTTTTATCTCGCCCATCACTTTCTCCAGCAACTCTATCGGAAACTTCTGAATCTCTCTTGATTTTCCTTTTTATTCTAAATGATGTTAATCTTTCGTAATTTGGTTAATTTCCCTATAGTTCGTTTTTTTTTATATATATTATTGAATTTGGTTTTATCTTTCCTATAAACAGTACTTTTGCCAGCCCATACACCAAGGACCTATTCCCACCTCTGATGTCCAGTCCAGTACTTCCAAGTACTCCTTAAGCTATTCTTCTGTTTCATTCTCGGGCTACAAATACTCCATTCTCGATTCCAGGAGTCCTATTACTATGCTTTTCATCTTTGGTCTTATTGTTCTTGTTCTCCTTACCTCTTTCTACAGCCACACATACATTCATCTGCCAACATCTCTATAGCTGCTTTCTACAAAGTTTTCATTATCATCTCCGATCAAGTCTCGCTCTTCCAGCTAGTTCAACCTTGCGTTCATCTACAATTTATATTCCTCGTTTATGTTTTCTTTACAGGGATATGGAATTGGAATGGGAACTTGGAATTGGCAAAAATTGTTTGTTGTTAAGCATTCTCATTACTGGAATCAGGAGTCCTATTTCAGAGTGGCTTGTTTCTAAAAATAGTTGCAATCGGAAATCCAAAACAATCAATTGTTCCACATCCGTGGTTCTTTGAACTCTTCTGCTTTATAATTATTTTTTGTTTATACTTTACACACAGTTTGTCTCCCAAAGTTAGTCTTCATTTTTTCCACAATCAACCTGTAGTCCGAGTATAAAAGATATTCCATGTAAAACTTTTAACATTGTAAATGATCGTCTTATCCGATGGCCGCTGTAAGCCATTATCGATTTCTCGAAATCTAATTCCATCTGTATCTTATGCACATATGCAACTCTCTATGATGAAAAGAACCATTTATTATCCAATTTTTTTTCTCCCACGCGTCTATCAATCTTTCTTCCTCACCTCCTTGACAAACGACCCCACAATTTCCTCAATTTACTCTCCCTCAACCCCGGTGTTAAAAACTCTCATCATCTGAGATACTGCTGGTACATTCCCTCCAAAGTCTATGAACGTTCTTTTCCTACGGACAACCTAACTACGACTCTCTCACCTGGAACAGACAATATGTCCTGTTCCATACTTTCGCCGTACAGTCCGTCAGCTGAATATTCTGGCTGCTCCAGTTTCACTATTATAGAGTCTCCGAAGTCCAAATCAAACTCCCATCAATTTTGAAAACCGTATATAATCTCTTTCAGAAGTCAACCCATACCTCTTCGTAATACTCCCTTCTTTACCTTTATAAGAGAAAAGATCCTTAGTGTATTCGAATTGAATTTTTTTCTGTTACAAGATTCCTGAATTCAATTTTCTCCAATGAAATTCCTAGAGTATTGCCATTTCCTTTTTACCAGAGTAGCTTGCTAGGCCCGTTGCGTGAATCATTGTCTTTTAACTGCAACGTTCCTCCACAGCAGCAGAGATGGCTTTTAAAAATTATAATCCTATTTTTCTCCGAACTTTATATATTTTTAAACTTGATTTTCGTTCATAATATACCAATTTAAAAAAAACGGTAAAAATATTTTTAAAAACATTGCAATGTTAGCCAAAGTGAATGACTGCTCATTTGCTAGTTTTACAAAAAACGTTCTTTTATCTGCATTAAAATTGTGCAAACTAACTAATACAAGAAATATCTAGTGGTCCTTCAAACATTTGAAGTTTCGCAAAAAGTTTTAAAAAAATTTATACAAAATCGCTGATTATGTTACATTAAAATTTTCTTCAAATCAATGAAATATGTATCAAATACATACATAAAAAAAAACTTTGAATATGTATCTACATTTTATCAGAATTATTTTTCAATCACTTGAGAAACTTAAACATTTTATCGATCAGATGAATAAAAATTTAAATATTAGCCATGTTAAAAGAATCTTTGAAAACATCTGACTTTGTATACAAACCCTTTTCCTTCAACAGTAAGAGTCTTTATTTTTAAACTTAAAAATATTATGCTTATTAAAAGTAATTCATAAGAAAATTGTTTTTAGGTCAAATATAAACAACTTTTAGTTTACAGAAAATGTATTTGGCACATTATAAAACATATAAACAATTTATACATGTTAATCTAGAAAAAAATACACCTATATAAATTTGTACATTTACAATATGCTGTACATAACGATAAATGCATTGGCCTTTTCATCTTTATCAAATTAAAAATGCTATAATACAATATATCACATAATGAAAGTCTTTCTCATGGAATTCTATTTTTT
>JABUQX010084795.1:20000-27500 GCA_015478945.1 Trachelipus rathkii | reverse complement strand
CACCTGCTCATCTCAATAGCGGCCTTAGATTGCAGTAGTAAGGAAAAAAGTCCAAGTGTGAATGAAGGAAATGATTTTTGGACAATGTTACATCCATTGCTTTATAATTTCGAAGGAGTTCGAAACTAGTTCTTCATAGCTGTCGGCTTTAATATTGCCTAGAAACCCAGTTATGACCTTTTTTAAAGGGATCTCCATGCAGGTTTTTCAATATTATTCAAGCTTTCATCAAGTGATGGTCCTTCATTAGCTCCCTTATTTGTGGGCCTAAAAATATACCCTCTTTAATTTTAGTCTCACTGATCCTAGTGAATTTCTTATTTACGTATTAGGAACCCGGACCACTTTTATCATCGCATTACAAAAAATTTTATGTTAAACCCGAGGTTGATGTGCAAAGGAGGAAAGATATAGAGTTCAGGGGTTTCACAAGTGGTTTGAAAAAATTACATTTTTATATCAAGGTTTTTAGATTTTTTTTAGGGCGATTGCTTCTTGAACAAAATGATTTTTGGGAGTTTCTTCATATCCCACTCGAATAGGAAAACCACAAAATTTGACAATCTTGGTTGGAGACCTAACAAAAGTGTTATCTTATAACTTTAAAGTATCGAATCATATTTCAAGAATGCTGTTCGTATCGTAGTTTTCGATAACAAAAATTTTCATGTTTGTCGTAGATCTCTTCGTATGGGCTCCATAGGTCAATAGAATCGAAGGTTTCACATTTCCATTATTGAAAAAGCACTGCTTTAAACTGAGTTTGAAGAATCTATAAACAATCTCCATTCCTTAAAGATCATGACAGGTCTCCTAATTCTCTCATTAATGAACCAACATCAGTACACAATGCACTAAATTGCCGTCTACCGAGGAAAGAGCGTCGGAATTCTTCTTCGCGTAGCCGATAAGAGGAAATTGTATTTCCTTTCAAGGAGATTCCAACCTTTTAATCTAGATGCCAATAGTTCTGCCTGTTTCTTTGACAATGATAGATCGGCGAACTAGATCATTTGAGTTCATGCTGATTAATTCTATGAGCGTTCTGTTGACATGTCATTCATAAAAAAAAAGTTTTTCAAAGTCGTCATTTTCTGGACGTAATTGTAAATCTTCTTCGTCGGAGTTTTCTGACAGGAGATTCACATTTTCAGGTGGTTCAGGAATAGGAAGCTCTTTGCTGTGAGGAACAGGCCTAATTACTAAATTATAGGTTTTGAAATTTAATGGTCGTTCTTGGTCTTGCTTGTTATTCCAGCAGTTTTTGTAATGCAAAAATAACAGTCCATTGTGATGCTTTTGGTTCCATCCATTACCATTTGGAATGGCAAATGGCATATGTCTGGACTTTCCGTTAAGCCAACCACTTAGTAATGTTACACAAGACGCACAGGAAATATAAGGTGCCCAAGATTATCTTTTTGTCAACAAGCTTAATTTCAAACATAAAGTTTTATATGCTTTTTTTTACTAAGGGAGTAATATTCCTCATTTGGGTCTTCAACGTTACCTCACCACAAATGTGACAAAATTTGTTTGGATCATTTTTTACAATTTCGTGGCCTTTTAATTAAGGTATCTGTTCTGTAAGTGAAATTAAACAATTGTGAACGCTTATATATATATATATATATATATATATATATATATATATACTATATAGTATATATATATATTATAATATATATATATATATTATATATATATATATATATATATGTAGTATATATATATATATATATATATAATTTATATATATATTTATTATATATATATATATATATATATATATATATATACTATATATATATTATATAATTATAGTTTATCATAATATAATATATTAATATCACACTTCACATTCAACGTCCTGATACAAATTGAAGTCAAATGACTCATGAAAAACGTCGGACCGAGGTTTATTTTTTTGCTTTTTGAAATTCATAACATTTTTTTACGTTTATTTTAATCTATTTTTGGTTCCTTCTTATTAGAGCGTAGAAGAATTACTCAAGTTTTTTGACATCAACAAGTATATGACGACAGTACCAAAATAGCTTGCCACATTCCTTAAGGAAAGGAATAATAAAGATATGGACGAGATTGTCTCAAGCTCTGAAAATTATCTCCAAGCACACCAAATGAACCTAGCACCACGTAGCAGTTGTCACTTTAATATTAATAAAAGCAGGCGAAATAGTAATAATAGGTATTATTTGAAAAGACAAGTATACCACAACATTCAGCTCACTAAAAATAATGTGTCGCCAAACGTTGCCCAGAGCAACGATAATAATAGAAAGGATTATAACAGAAGTTCACCTGAGCAGAAGAATCTGGTTACCTGCTATAGGTGTCAATGTAAAGGACACGTTCCGAAGGATTGTCGGGTGTTGCTCACTAATAATAGCGCCAGAAGTTTTAATACTTTTCATTGACGGCAGATGAATGAAAATAGAACTACAGTGGCTTCTGCAAATATAACTGCGAAGGAAAAGGTCCTGTCAGTTGCAGGTGAAGAGCCAGCCCAAGCTGTAGACCTATGTATGGTGGGGGAACTGATGATAACCCTCATCGCCTGCCAGTCGTTGACGGCTTCGCAAACGGTTACCATGTCCGCTGTCTTAGAGATTCTGGATGTAGTGGGACGGTCCTACGACAAAAGTTAGTCTCCAAAGAAAACTAAACTGGAAAGTACACCAAAATGAGACTGTTAGACAATACTGTCAAGAATGTTCCATTTGCTAGTGAAATACTGGATACTCCATATTACACGGGGAAGACTTTGGCTTTTGTGATGCCGGACGCCGTCTATGATCTGAATTTAGGGAATATTGATGGGGTCCTAACCCCCAGATCAGCCTGATGAGAAGTGGGATGGGTCGCAGCGCCCGTGTCTTAGCGAAAAGCAAGACGTTGCAACTTACGAGAAGCTGGTATCCCAGATCATCAATGAGGCAGAGGAGAGTACGGTCATTGAGTCACCTACTCATTTTGAAGTCCCGCTTATCAATCATCAATTCAAGAAAGAGGAAGTGGAAGTTGTAAAAGTAGCCATACTGGATACATTTAGAGATCGAGGGATTGTCGTGGTCTCACAGGTAAGGGAGTCTCCAGCGGAAGAAGCAAGAGTGGACCAGAATCACGTGACAGAGTGTGCCGACGGCAACATTGTTAGGAAAGAAGATACAATCGTATCAGAAGAAATCATACGTTTATGAAGTGGAAGTTGCCCCGAGCTTTGCAGCTCCTGCTGAAGTACCTGACGTTAGTGTTGATCAGGTACATGATCTCATAAGAGATAGGGCAGACTTCAAGGATAAACAGAGACAAGATCCAACACTACAGAGAATTTGGAAGTCCATAGAAAAGGACGAAAAGAAATATTTGTTAATTAAAGACGGTTTTCAGGAAAATAATTGAAAACCAAATTGAACGTAACGAGCTAGTTTTACCCAAAAAATATAGGGGTAAAGCTTTGAGCATAGCTCATGATGAGATATTCGGAGGGCATCTGCGGGTTAAGAAAGTACCTATGGGGAAGAATAACACAACAATTTTTTAATTGGCCAAACATTTACCAAGATGTAAATCAAGTTTTGCTACTCGTGTGTATTTGTCTAAGAACTTGCCCTAAAGGTAGAGTGGCTAAGGTACCTTTAATGTTTCATGGCCTTCAAAGGGGAAGCCATTTCAATGTGATAGATTTAGTCGGGGCAATATAACACCAATCGTCTGAGGGGCTCAATATGTAAATTAACGCTGTAGATAGTGGCAACAAGGTACCCCGAAGCCATACCTGCTTAAAGAATCTCGCACAGAAGGTTCGCAGAAGCTAAATGAGTATCTTCAATGGCGTCCCCAGGTGTTCCCAGGGATGGGATTTCAATAATGGGAACAAAGTTTAACATGCTCATTATGAAGGACGTGCGAAGAAATGTTAAATATTCGACAAATGCACAACAGCATATTTCACCCGATGACTCAGGGAGTTACAGAAAAGTTCAATGAAACATTGAAGATGAATTCTCAAACAGAATGTGCCATGTGGAAGTTTGAAAATGGCAAAAAAGGTTGCATTCAACCTTTATTATTCTGCATACCGAGAAGTGCCAACACGGAGTCACAGGGTTTTCTCCTTTCGGAGAGAGACTTCTATATGGACGTCTGTTAGAGGACCCATGCAGATCCTTCACGAAATATGGGCCGGAGGATATTAAACCAGAAGAAGCGAAATCGACGGTAAAAAAATCGTTATTATGACAAGAAAGCAAGAAATAACGAATATTGAAGGCAGGAGAGTAATTGCCTTAGTACTGATACCTACTTCAAAAATAAAATGTTCACGCGGTGGGGCGGTGCGTATGAGGTTGTTGCACCAATACGGCCAAGATAATTACACTGGATTAGAGTTGGTGACGTGGAAATCAAAACTTAACCACATTCATTTATTTAAGAAATATGATATCTAGAGAATAGAGTGTCAGGTTGGAGAAAGGTCAGATTGACAATCATGACTATTGGAGCATCAGCTATTTTACCTTTGAGGCACGAGAATGGGAAAACTGCCCAGTGCCGTGGTGAAGTTTCAACCCATGCAAGAAAAGTGAGAACTTTCTTAGTGGATGTTAAAATCACGAGAGATATCCGACAGGATTTAAAAAGGGAACTAATGATGACTGGAACCTCCACAAGGACGGCATTTACGGAGCATACCCGGAAACGGCGTCCAAATGATTACCAATGTGGATTGACCTTGTGGATGATAATCCATTTCGACTGAGACTGTTATACCATTACCTTACCCTTACTCGTGTTGGAATTGCGGAAGGAGATTGAGAAGATGTTTGAAGATGGGGTCATCGTAAAATCTTCCTCTGCCATTCTGGCACCAGTGGTAGTAGTGCAGAAGAAGAGTTACTACATTTTGACCAGAACCCTATGACTACACACAGTACTTATTTACAAAATTTCGCGACTGACAGTACATCTCTAAGGTTAGATTTGTCAAAAAGGTATTGCGCAAATACCAATCAATTCCAAGAGAACTCACGAAAGAACGGTTTTTCTCGACAGAGGATGGACAATTTTTTATTGTGTGAAATTGCCTTTGGAATGCCCTGCAGTGCTGGAGCTACCGTTGGTCAGGGCTATGCGAAGGATACTTGATGAAATAAATGATGTGGACTTTTACATTGAGCGATGTATATAGGCTCACTCAAAGAACTGGAAAAGTCACTGGACACGAATACGGAGTGTGGCTGTCAAAACTAGAAAATGAAGGTTATACAGTAAGACCTTCGAAGTCCGAGTTTGCTGCTTCTGGCGTGAAATTTTTGAGGCACCACAAGGAAAGGGTTGTCAAAAGGACTTAAGGAACGACAATGTGGAGAAGGTTTTGAAAATGCAGAACCACCCAAGAACAAGAAGCACGTGAGATCTTTTCTTAGGACTGACCGCCTACTATCGGATTTGTAAAGAGTTAGCTGAAGTCGCTGCGCCTCTTACGCGACCTCACGAATGAAAGGCGAGCCCTCAAAGGTCAGGTGGCAAGAGAAGAACCAAACAGAATTTTGAAATGTTAAGAGAAGGCATTAACATCCAGCCAAATATGACGTATTCCGCGGCTGGACAAGGTATTCACCTTGCAGGTGGATGCCTTCGGATACAATCGCTAAGGATTTGTTTTACTTCAAGAAAAGGTGATGTATTCCAACACCGATTGCGTATGGAAGTAAATGAAGTTATCGCCGACCCAACCAAACGCTAATCTCATCCTAGAGAGAAAGCTTGGCTATTGTAACAGGTTGGAAGAAGTTTGAGCATACTTTGGTATGGAAAAGTGTTTGTGGTACAATCGGATGCACAGACGCCCTGGCTGCTATGAATAAAAAAAATATGATAGTCCTCGGATTATGCGTTAGGCAATGTTTCTAGCAGTAGATCTATCGGTGATGGAAGAATCAAAGTTTACATCGACCTACGGAGAAGAAGTTGACATTCTCCACCTTAAATTAAAATGAGAATATAGTTTAAGAAATTTACAATGTAAATTCACTTGACAATAGGGGAAGCTATATGTAACGGTTAAACATGCTCGATTTGTTCTTTTGTTCAAATGTCAATCCCCACTCATGTAGAACCCTCCTTTGCAGAGCATTTTCAATCGATTTTGTTTCCCATTGACATATATTGGGTATATATTTATATAATACACACACACACACAACACATATATATATTATATATATATATATATATATATATATATATATATATATATATATATATTATATATATATATATAATATCTATTATATATATATTTATATATATATATATATATATATATATATATATATATATATATATATATATATATATATATATATATATATATATATATATATATATATATATATATAAAAAAAAAATTTTTTTTTTTTTTTTTTTTTATACAGATTATATATATATATATATAAAGCAACAAGAATTTTCTTTTAATTTTTGTATGATATACAATAATGGTAATAGTAATGATAATTCAAATGTTTGTTTCAAGCTTCACTTGCAGGAAACATAGAAATTATTATTATTATTATTATTATTATTATTATTATTATTATTATTATTATTATTATTATTATTATTATTATTATTATTATTTATTATTATTATTAATTATTTTATTATTATTATTATTATTATTATTATTTATTATTATTATTATTATATTATTATTAATTGTTATTATTACTATTATTTATTCTTATTATTATTATTATTATTATTATTATTATTATTATTATTATTATTATTATTATTATTATTATTATTATTATTATTATTATTATTATTATTATTATTATTATTATTATTATTATTATTATTATTATTATTATTATTATTATTATTATTATTAATTATCGATTCCTTAATTTGTAAATATTTCGGAAGTCATATTATAAAATAAATGAAAATATAAAACAGCAAGGCTTATTTTGTAATATATTTCGAAGTTAAAAAGAGTCTTATGAGTTTATATTTTAATTATTTTATGGAAAGGGAGTGAAGCGCAGTTTTGATTTTAAAGTTGTGTTTTTTTGTTTAAGTCTTGAGAATTTTAATTTTTTTTATTTTAATGTAATGAAACGTTGTCAGGTTGACTCCGCCTTTGTGTTGTAATTAGAAGAATGCAAGTTACCTGCTGTTTTAGGATAAAAGGTGAATACATATTTAATACTACTGATTGGTATGGTGTTCTTATTGGTCAAATGTGTATCTTAGATTGTTTGCGCTTGTATATAACATTATGTTTTTCAGTTTAAGAATGACTTTTTCCTTGGATCTATTTGAGCTTTGATGTGTTGTAAGGGTATACGTGGCAACATACCATTTTAGCGTCTGCAATTACCGTTATGTTTTGTATCGTCTGCTCGTTAGTAGTATTACCTGTGTTTGTCCAAATTACCTGTGCTTGTATAAATTTCCTTTGTTAAA
>JABUQX010084795.1:12500-17500 GCA_015478945.1 Trachelipus rathkii | reverse complement strand
CGGTCTTTTCAAACTTTCGAGTGTGAAAGAAACGGAACTTAGGTCAAGAAGTTTTATATATATATTAAAATTAGATAGAGTATGTAAGAAATTGAATTTGGTCGCATGTCTAGCGACAAAGATGTAGCCTATAGAGTAATAGACGATTTTTAAGTAAATTATGTGATCAGAACAAAACTGTGTTTTATACACCCTATAAAAGAGATAGACGATAAAAGGATTTATAAATACTAAGGGTTGAATGGTTTATATAGTCTCGAAGTACTGATCAAAGCGTCTCATATAGCCTTTGTTGGTGAAGAAGGCAGCTTCAAAAAGAGAAAGGTGAAAATATCAAGTATTTTAGATTCTTAGACCCCTCAACTATAAATAACAAATACAGGTAGCTATCAAATAGAACACGATCAAGATTCAACTCGTGAAGTGGAGAAAGAAGAAAAGAAATAACTCTCCATCTTCTCCTCACACTTTTGTTTATGACCGCAAGAAGTCGACCGCCCTCTCAGCAGCAGTTCACTCAACCAGAATTACCAGAAAGTTGAACACCCTTCCAAAGAAGTCAGCTCCACAGAGCAGAGTCTCTGTCTCCTAACGGTGATGAAGCAGATGACCACGCCGCAGAGAGACAGGAAGAGCACCCCTACTGAGGTAATAGTAGATACCGCTCCGATGCCGAGCATTCCTTGAAGGAGGCTATGTTCCGAAGAAGAATAATTCATCGCCTTCGAGGACAACCTTTTCAAGAAGATGTCTTTCGGAAGTCTAAGAGCCCTACAAGAAGGTATGTCTGTTGTAGTAGTATAAGGACGAACTACTCATCTAGTATACCTGTCTTCCCTGGGACAGGGAATGGGACAATAAACCGTAAGCATGTTCCCAGCAGCAATCACATGCAAATAAGAAAAAGCATAATGCCAGACTCAGAGATTTGACGCGATCATTCAGCACTCTTGTTAATACCTAGTCTAACATTCTCAGTTAACGATTGCTGACGCGTCATCGCAAACAGCTAAGAGTGCACTACTTACGAAAATCTTCAAACAACATGCAGACTGGAGAAGACGGGAACAAGTCATACTGCTAATCCCAGGCCTCCCAGCTTCAGCTTATCATGTCTATTTCCGTCGACACTTATACTAATTTCAAGATTTCATAATGACGAGTAAACTATAAGCAACACGCTATCGGTGAAGACAGTCACACCGGTAACCCCAGGCCTATCAGCCTTAGTTTAACGTGACTATTTTCGGCGCCTCTCACACCAATTTACGATAACGAATCCATTCAAGAAACATGCATATTGGTGGAGACAGGTACATTAGGCACTCAGTTAATACGCAGGTCTACCAAGGTCAGTTTAACGTGACTGGTTCCGTCGATACTAGAATAACTATTTACTCTTTCCATGGAAGGGCTCACCGATTATATCTTCAGATTACCTTGCATTTTTTCTCATCAGCTCTGGTTCAAATAAAGGAAAGATTCATCCATGTATGCTGTATGATAATACGTCTCAACCAATTGGCATCTCATACCACTGCTACTATATGTGGATGTATAACCTGAAGAAGTGATTCATCATCAGTATATATTTAGTAGTACGTACAATACAACGGCTGAACATATACCACTGCTACAATATGCATATCGGTTTTCTTAGAAGAATGGAGAAGAGTAAATTTCAGTTTAGTGATATGTCTACTACAATGGAGGATCTCATATCACTGTCGCTGTATTATTTTCATTCAAGCTGTATTTTTCTTAATGATTCATAATTTCTTCAAAATCACACTAGAGAGATCAACATCAAGTTTCATATCTATCATACGATTTTCACACCGCGGCTGGTAAATTGACTTCACCGATGGTTCCTTACCGTCAGGTTATTCACCTTCGTAGATGGTTCATTTGGTTCACCTGCTGGCAATTCGTCTCATAGATGGTTCCTCAATCGAATCTACTTATCTACTGAGTGGCAGGAACAGCAGTGCATTTTAAATAACGTTTTAAGTGAATTAAGCGCATAAAAATTAATTTAGTGTAAAAATATACCTCCACTTTTAAGGGCAAAAATGATACGTAGTAGTCCCCTCCACAATATAATATTATCGTACATAATATTTTTTTTAAATGCTAAGTCAATCCTAGATTTCATTTTCTGTAAAACCAGAGGAAATGTATTCGATATTTCTATTAGTTTTTTTTTCATTTTCGGAGTAAAAGAAGTTTGTATTTAAAGCTTTTTTATATGCATTTACCATTTAATTTGTACGGAAATATTGCAAAATCTAGTCTAATATGATGGCGTAATAGATTTCTTATATAAATAACTTGTATCTTTGTGAAATTTGTACGCACATATAACAATCAATGATTTTGGGAGCTATTTTGATCACACACACACTTTTCTCTCTCTCTCTTGTTGAAAGCGTAAAATGTAGTTATTATTAAAAGAATTTTCCAACGATTGTTTAAATTGTATTTTAATATTGTGTTTTGCAGCATTATATATGATTTTTTGTATATTGTTTGTGTAAATAGCTTATAAATTGGTGATTTGTAAAATCTTTGGTTACCGCCATTTTCTGTACTCGTCGCGGTGGCGGAATTTTCAAACTTTCGAGTGTAGAAGGAAACGGAACTTTGTTGTAGCTGTACAAGAGTTATATGTATAATATAAAAATTGATATTTCGAGTATGTAAGAAATTAAATTTGGTCGCATATCAGCGACCTAGATGTATATAGTAAAGAAGATTTTGATTAAAATATGTGATCAGAATCAAAACTCAGTTTTATACTTACTTTTAAAGAGATAACTATTAAAGGGTTATAAATATTAGGTTGATGATTCATTAGCCTCGAAGTACCAATCAAAGCGTCTCATATAGCTTCTTGTTGGTGAAGAAAACTGCTTCAACAAGAGAAAGGTGTAAATACAGAGCCCCTATAGATACTTAGGCAACTCAACGTATAAACAAAGCCCATTACGAGGAGCTATCATATAAACACCATCAACTACAACTCGTGAAGTGAGGGAAGAGGAAAAGAAATAACGCCTAACTACATCCTCCACTATATATATATTATATATATATTATATATATATATATTATAATATATATAATATATATATTATAATATATTATTATATATATATATATATATATATAAATAATATAATATAATATAATATATATATATACATTATATATATAATATATATAATTAATTATAATAAAATATATATAATGTATTATAAAATATATATATATATATATATATATATATATATATATATATTATATATATATATAATATATATATATATATATATATATATTATAGTATCTATATATATATATATATTATATCATTATATATATAATAATATTATTAATATTATATAATGTGTGATTGCTCACATAAGGAGCAAAGTTTCCCTAAAGTGTGTCATTCATCGCGTTGCATATCGCGTTTAACAAAAAAAATTCTGTAAAACTTTTTTAACGATACTTACATTAAAACTAAAACAGGAAAGAAATAAATGCTGGACGAAAATCGAAGATCTTGGCCACTCTTGTATGGCACATACATACATACAACATACACTACATACATACATACATACATACATACATCATACATACATACATACCTACTACTACATATATATACAATGGAAATTATTATCTTTCATCATAGGAGGAACATCACACACACAAACACACTATCTATCACCACACACAACACACGCCACACACACACACACATATAATATATAATATTAATTAAAATATATACTAATATATATATATATATATATAATATATTATATATATATATATATATATAATACACAATATATATATATCTATCTTATATATATATTTAACATGGGTCAGCCTTTCCATTAGCCGTCATATGTATCTAAAAAACTATTAAATGCTACACTAAAAAGGAATACATTTTTAGATTCTGCGTAAAATTTTTGCTTCACAAGCTTTAAAAAATGAAAAAAAATCGTTTTTTTTTTTTTTTTTTAAAGTGAGATAAAAATATAGAATGAATAATTTTAGAACTTATTTTAATAGAACGTAACAACTTAACTTTTGCCTTTAATGTGGGTGGTGTTTAAAAAACTAAAGAGTATCCCAAGGGTTTGACCGCAGAGATGGAGGAGTCGAAGCCTCTTGTCCTTGAAAGATACTGCTCATCCTTCTACCCTCACCGCAGTGTGATAGGTATTGATAAAAAATAACCCCCCTTAAGTAATTTCACTCTTCTGGGATTGAACCTGGGCCCTAGCAGATGACCGCGTAAGTGTTTTGACGACTACGCCAAGATGGACTAAAAGAAGACGGGAAGAGCGCGTTGTGGTTCCTGTTTGGTGGGTGGTATATTCACTACAGGACATTTTCTTGCCGTTCTCTTTTAGTCCATCGTGGCAGGGCCGTCATTGCTTAGGGACCAGGTTAATCCCAGCAGAGGTGAACATTACTTAAGGGGTTATTTTATCAATATATATATATAACAATATATATATAATATTAATATATATATATATATATATATATATATTATATATAGTATATATATTATATATATATATATATATATATATATATACTATATATATATATATATATATAACATTATATATATATATATATATATATATATATATATATATATATATATATATCTATAATATATATTATATATATATATATAGTATAATATATAATATATATATATATATATATATATATATATATATATAATATATATATATATATTTATATATTATATATAATATATATATATATATATATATATAATATATATATTATATATATATATATATATAATATATATATATATATATATAATATATATATATATATATATATTGTTTGCTAATTATTGGAGATTAAATGGATGTTTCTAGTCTATTATGTGAATGTCATTTTTTTAAGTATCCTTGTAATTATCACTTGGA
>JABUQX010084795.1:5000-7500 GCA_015478945.1 Trachelipus rathkii | reverse complement strand
ACTTTACCTTTCCCCAATATATATTTTCTTTAATTTAATTATTCAGTATTAATTAGATATGGGTCACTACACACACACACACACTATATATATATATATATATATATATATATATATATATATATATATATATATATATATATATATATATAGAGATGTAAATATATATATATATACTCTACATATCTCGCCTCTTAGAAATACACTCTCTTTCTATATATATATATATATATATATATATATATATATAATATATATATATATATATATATATATATATATATGCTGCTCTGTATATATATATATACTCTCTGCTCTTAACTTATGAAATGGATGTGAGAAGAGAGTGTGGAGGGAACATAGAAAATCATATAGAGGTAGAATAGCGCACTCGAAGCGATGAAGTATATTTAAATATGATGTGCAGGTATCACCATATTCTATTGTCCATGGTTCTTCACCTCTTTTGCATTCACATCCACACTCATCTTCCAGACAACCGCCTTACAGGCATTACCTAATATCCCTATTGGTGGGGAGAAGAACTGCCTCAGTTTATATTCTGTGTGATCGTAGAATTCGACTAAAGAGACAGTGGTAGTTGGGTTGGTTGCCAACTACGACTTAACTCTTGGCAGGAAAGCCAATGTTCATGATTGCCGTAAACGACCTTTTATCGTTCGGCGAAAAATGTATGAATCATACGGGTATATGGAATGTCTGAGGGATGATGAGGAGAAGGGAGAAAGAGATTGATACATTACGAGGATAAAAATTTGATTTGCTCCACCATGACTGAAACAAGATACAAAACGGCAGCGAAGATGATGGTGCTCTGTGTGGCTCTTGTCTTCTGGTGTGGAAAGAATGAAAAGGGGAAGAAGAAATAATTACGTTCTGATATAGTATGTGGTACAGGTATAGTAGAATTATAATGGTTAAATTTAAATTATAATGGTTAAATTTAAATTTGAAGTTGTGACATATGGTCCATCTAAGGGGAATGTTGAAGAGAGTTCTGGGATAACCTGAATGATGTTTGGATGGGGTGAGTAGGATCTTCAGATAGGGATGGTGTAACAGGTGCCTTTGGGGGTGACGGACGAAAATGAGAATGGTAAGAAGGAGACTGATTTCTGTGGGAAGAAAGTTGTGTGTAAGTAATATTTTCTTTAAACTTTACAAGAAGGGCGACGGGCCAGGCCGGAGCCGGAGCCGGAACTCGTAGTCGGGTGGGCCTGGGCGGAGCCCCGGAGCCGGAGCCGCAAGGTTTGGGTGGACCGGAGCCGGTAAAAATTTTGGGGGACCTGGAGCCGGAGCCGGAGCCGGAGCCGCAAAAAAAAGGCTGCTCCGGCTCCGGCAAATACAAAATTAAGTAATTATTAATTTTTATTACAGGTGTTATATATATATGTAATATATATATATAATATGTATATAATAATAACTAATATATATATATATATATATATATATAATATATATATATATATATATATATATATATATATATATATATATATATATATATGTTAATATATATATATAATATGTATATATTTTAAATTGTTTCTTTATATATATATATATATATATATATATATATATATATATATATATATATATATAATAATAATATAGTATATATATATATATATATATAATATATATATAAATATGTATATATGTAGTAATATATATAATATGTAATATTAATATATATATATATATATAATAATCTTATATATATATATATATAATATATATACTTCTTTATATATATATATATATTATATAATAATAATATATATATATGTAAATCTATAAATAATAATAATATATGTAATATATATATATATATCTATAATAATATATATATAATATGTAATATATATATATACAAATAATATATATATATATGTATATATATACTCTACTATATATATAATAATAATAATAACATATATATATATATATATATATATATATATATATATATATATATATATATATATATATACAAAATCTCTATATTATATATATATATATATAATAAAGATATGTATAATATATCCATTTCGTATAACAATAATAATATATATATATATATATATATATATATATATATATATATATATATATATATATATATATATATATAATATATATATATATATATATATATATATATATATAACATAT
Organism: Trachelipus rathkii; assembly: GCA_015478945.1. Taxonomy (NCBI): domain Eukaryota; kingdom Metazoa; phylum Arthropoda; class Malacostraca; order Isopoda; family Trachelipodidae; genus Trachelipus; species Trachelipus rathkii. The sequence goes on along the minus strand of JABUQX010084795.1, from coordinate 5,298 downwards.
ATATATATATATATATTATACATATATATATATATATATATAGTAATAATATATATAATATAATAATAATAACTCAATATATATCTTAAATGATAAAAATTTGGGGACTTTGGATAGTTGGATTGGACACAAAAGCTATCGGCTCGACGATACAAATTAAATGGATTATTAAGTTTTGTGCTTGCAGGGGTTGACATATAGATAATATGTATGTATGTATATATATATAAGCCAATAACCAATGTGTATATATATATCTTCTTAATAATATATATATGTATATGTATGTAATATGTTA
>JABUQX010084795.1:0-2500 GCA_015478945.1 Trachelipus rathkii | reverse complement strand
AAAAGGTTCGGTACTTCTATAGATAACTTTAATTATTTAAGTTTAATATCCTTAGAAAAATCATGTCAACTAAACCAAAATCGAAAACACCTCATGTACTTGAAATTATAAAGATAAAAAATACTTTCATTTGTCAATATGAAATCAGTTTAACACAGTTGATGGGAAACAGTCAGTTCGATCATGCACAAAAGAGTCTACCTAACCAGTAACTCATGGGGTCACAATACATCTATTGGATCCTTTAAGTTAATGCGACATTTAAAACGATATCATCCAGCCACTGCTTTAATTGTTAAAAAGAAAGGTAAGGTATAATTAATCAGGATAAACCTTTAATTTCAAAAACTTAATTTCAAATATGTGGACGAAGATAAAAACAATATTTCTAAAGCGTTAGCAGTAAAAGAAACCAAATCTCAACATTTAAGCAAATATATTCAAGAATTTGTTTATGACATCTTAAAAAAATTCGAAATAACAAGAGACAAGTAATTAACTTAGTTACGGATAACACGCATCAAACATGATCATTACGATTGAAAAATTAAATATAAGGACAATGAGGGTGAGGAATAGGAAGCTGGTAAATGTGATACTGATTTTATTGAATGTCAAAACGAAGAAGTAATAGTTGTTTTCAGATTGAACTTGATAAAACTATGATAAAAGACTATGTTCCGATAACGTTAACATTGCACACAGGAGATGTGGAGTTCATACTTTACAGTTAGCAGTGCGTGATGGTCTCCACAATACTCATAGAGCAAATCTTATAAGCAAGGCGAGACAAATAGCAAAAGCAGCACGTACCCCAAATTAATGAAGTTCTAAAGAATCAAGCTGCAAAAGTGGCAATCTTAGGTCAAGAGACAAGATGGGAAGTACATGTCTTATGCTCTAAGGCTTCTGAAACTAAAAGATTATAGTAGTAGTATGATGGCTGCCGGTACTTCTGAACTTTCTCTCTCTCCGACAGTTAGTGGGAACAAATCAAAACCCTCGAAGAATTATTAAAAACACCATACTTTAAAACAAAAAACGACAATCTAGAAGAACTGGCTGCAGTTCGTTTTTATAGAGAACAGTTTTGCAGATCACAAATAAATTCATGAAAAGGAAGAATGTTAACTAAAAATAAAATACTTTTGTCGGCAATCTTTGTTTAGAATCTTTCTCACAACTGAAGATCTGATATTTAAAGCTAGGAATGCTCTTTGTGAACTAGGATTTAAAATGAATAACGCTATCGAAAAAAAATCTGGGTCGGAGTCAGATAGTTCCAGCAGTTTCAGGAATCCTCCCTTGTAAAATTTTGTCAGATGAAGATGAAGAAGTCAATTTGACAGATAATGGGAAAAATTGGGCATGCAAAGCGTTGAAAAAACTTCAAAAGACAATCTGTTATTAAAAGTCATTCAAACTAAATATCTTCAAGAAAAATAAAAAATTAGAATTCCATAAGTCATTAGATGGAATATGAAAATCGACCAGAAATCAAAGTTAAAAGTTAAAGGGCAATCAATTGCTATCCTAAAATTTTGCAAGATGCCGCTTACACAAACTTTGCCTCCTATTCAAGTGAATGTTGAGCTTATTTTCTGCTTTAAAAATAATAAATTCGCTTAGGACATCGTTAAAGGAGGATTTTATTGATGAAGTTTATTTTAAGAACAATTGTTTTGAAAAAATTTATATTATATGGTCGGGCTGTTTCAAAGAAATTATTTTAAAATTTGGGAAGAAAATAATTTATTTATATATATATATATATATATATATATAACATATATATATATATATATATATATATATATATATATATATATATATATATATATATATCTTCTATATATATATATATATATATATATTTATATATATATATATATACATATATATATATATATATATATATATATATATATATATATATATATATATATATATACTCTTATATATATATATATATATATATATATATATATATATATATATATATATATATATATAGTGGGATGGTTAAACCATTTGGTTTTAAACCATTGGTTTAAACCATGGTTTAAACCACATAAAAAAAAAACCAATGGTTTAAACCATAAAAAAACCATGCATAAAATAATTTTTAAAAAATGTATTTATTAATAGTTTTCTTTAGCATGTTGATATGGTTTCCTCAATTTTTCAATCAGAAAGAGCAACTGAAGACAATAAGAATTTTCTGCTGATTTTATTATTTGTAGAGATGATTATATATATATATATATATATATATATATATATATATATATATATATATATATATATATATATAGCATATATATATATATATATATATATATATATATATATATATATATATATATATATATATATATATATATATATATATATATATATATTTATAAAAAAATATACTATATATATATATATATATATATATATATATATATATATATATATATATATATATATATATATATATATATATATATATATA
>JABUQX010084793.1:42500-45606 GCA_015478945.1 Trachelipus rathkii | reverse complement strand
ATATATGTTAGAGCTACATAGTATAAAAGAATTAGAAGTCACATGAGAAAAGAAGAAAGAATATATAGACAATAGAGGTGCTCATTCAGTTACAAGCAGAGGGATATAATAAATAATCAGCGAGCGATAATCATTAAATCATTCATAAAGACTGGACTTCAATATTTTGACGTGACCAGACTTGATTGTTATAACTTGACCTAACTAACCCACTATTAATTAACACATCACCTTCAATCATTGCATCTTTTATCGCTGTGATTTGGAGCACAACTATTCAATCCCATTGATGTTAAGAATCAGGTAATTACCTATATTATTATATTATTATTAAGCTGGAATTTGTTAGATAATATAAGAAAATAGCGATGAGTGATTGTGAGAGAGAGATAATATTATAAAATTGCATAATATATAAGTGATATATTTGATTTATTATCGTCAACTGTGATTCATCATTTGCTAATAGAGGAGATAAAACCAATTGGGATGTATAATTTTGTGATAAAAGAAAAAATATTAATTATAAGCAATGGGTGTCAACTGATAGATGTACACTAGTCATACAAGTAGAAGCAATATTTACTAAAGGTATAGAACAATCATTATACATACAAAAAGATAAACAAAATTACTAACAAAAGATACCTAGACTCAAGAATTATATATAAGATAATAGTAGATGATCTAATGTTTTGGAAGACAATCAAAAATTAAAAGTAGAGAATTATATCAAAGGATAAGAGTAGAATATAAATAATCAAGAAACAAACAAAATAGAATGGGTGAACTAGTAATGATCAATTTGCTGATATATTTACCAAAGAACTACATAACAAGAAAATGAAAAATGTAATTTCTAGAAGAATAAAAGATGAAAAGAAAAATAAAACTTATCAAATGAGAACTTCTTCATATGTATGATGTTAAAACAAATTTGAAAAGCAGAGAGGTGGAAGAATGATAAATTTAGTTAATTATTTCATATCCTTTTCAAAAAAAAAGTTTAAAGAAAAATTTGTATATAATTTTTTTGCAATTAATAAATTTTATCTTAAACATATATGATATTAAATATTAAAATAGAATATTAAAATAAAATGTTAGATATTTAATAAAGAGAAAAAAAAAGAATACAAGAAGAATAAAAAAAATAAGAAAATTAATATATTATGTACATAATAAAAGAAAAAGAAAAAGTAAATCAAGAAAAAAGATAAAGAAACATTGACAAATTGAAAATGATACTATCTATTTAAAAAGGTAATATATTATTTTACTTTAATCATATATATATATATATATATATATATATATATATATATATATATATATATATATATATGGTATATATATAGTATATGTATATATAAGATATATATATATATATATATATATATATATATTGATAAAGTTTTGTGTTTGTTTCTGTATCTTAGGTGTGATGGTTAGGGTTTCCTTGTCCTTTCTTATCCTATGAAGTATGTGAGAACAATGGAAGAAGAAGAGAAGTAGATGGACAGATGTGGATTCATTTAGTTAAAATGTCGAACAAGTCTGCAGTAGAATCGAACTCCATTCATTTATTATCTTCGTGTCCTTTCAGTAATTAGTATTTATTATGTAAAGTAATCGTGTAGAGATGAACTTTTGAATCTCTAGTTATATAAGTGAAAGTGTAGTAGTGCAGTGATAAAGTATTGTGGTTACCTAATAAAGACGTATCCCTGTAAGGTAACATACTCGTGAGTACCCCTGTAAGGTCCAGTTTAGGAGGGAGCACCTTTTCGATACTGGCCAGCTTCAATTTTTTGTACGTGAGTGGTTACCTTGTAAAGGAGGGTAAAACTTGTGAGGTATAAAAACACAAATAATAGCATTGTATATAATATCATAATAATAGTACTGTGATACTTAGAAATAAAAGAAAGTTTTATTTCTACTCTAATTAACAAGATACAGATCAACAAGGAAACATCGGGTGAGTGTGTTGTTTGCAGGCTTTGCATACCATTGATTTTAATCATATATATATCATATATATATATATATATATATATATATATATGGATATACGAATATATATATATATATATATATATATATATATATATATATATATATATATATCTATATATATATATTATATAGTTATATATATATATTTAAACGTACCTTTTCGAGTAAAAAGGATGAAATATTTGTTTGAGGTGGAATCAAATTAAAAGTATTTTTATGTTTTAACTGATCGGTGTAGAACCAAAAATTCATGTGACACAGAAGAATTGATGAGATTTTGAACTGTGGTTTCAGTTCCGTCATAAACCTGTCCAAAAAAATCGAATTACTTAAAATTATACCTTGAAAAATAAATCTTTAGAAAGTAACTTTTCCTGTAATCTTCAAGAGCGAATTTTAATTTAAAAAAGCATCTATTTTATCATTAAAATCTCGTCTTCAAATTGAAAGGCTTTCAATTTATAAAATGTAACTGACTGCTTCACAAAGAAAAATGCCATCGATAATTGATTTATAACTGACTGAAACATCATCCAATCACATAATTTTAAAGTATTCAAATTAATTTAACTATATGGAAATATTTAGTTCTAGTCACTGAAAAAAATTTATTTCAGTTTGATATTTTAAACTTAAAAAATTGGTTCTACATCTTAAAAAGAAGAAGCGTATTTAAAAAGATTCAAAGAAATTATCTTCTTACCGTTGATGATAAAATCAATTGTGGAGGCGAATCATTAATTCCAGGAATATTCCTCAGTATAACCATGGCCATAATTAGAAACATGACAGGAATTAAAAGCTGAAGGATAGAAACAATAAATTTCTAATTCAATGGAAAAAGTTTGAAATTTCAAAGGAAAAAAAAAAATACCTGAACAATTGTGATGGGCAGATTTCGAAGGGTGAACATTGCTTTTTTTACCATCATAGCCCGTAACTGTTGCAGAAGGAGCTTCACACCAGTATTACGCTTCAAAGACAGGCGTCGAGGTTTGGATTCTGGCAACACGTTATTCAGTAACGATTTCTTAACTGATATAAAAAATTAGGGTTTTTGAAATTGAAAACACGAAATACATAAAAA
>JABUQX010084793.1:37500-40000 GCA_015478945.1 Trachelipus rathkii | reverse complement strand
TTCGACTCATGTGTAATGTTCTCCTACTGCTTTTCTTTCGCGATGCTGTTACGCACTTTACTCCCATTCTTGGGAAAACAGAAGGCAGATAAAGAAGAAGAAGAAGATACATATACATATATATAATATTATATATAATATATATATATATATATATATATATATAATTATATATATATATATATATATATATATATAATTATATATATATATATATATATATATACATACCGGTATATATTATATATTATATATATATATATATTATATATTATATATATATATATATTATATATATATATATATATATAATTATATATATATATATATATATATATAATAATTATATATATATATACATACCGGTATATATATAATATATATATATATTAATATATATATATATATAATTATATATATATAATATATTTATATATATATAATATATATATATATATATATATATATACTATATATATATATATAATATATATATATATATATATATATTACCAAAAGGTAACCACTAACAGTGGAATAAAATCCATGCAACAAATTATATTATCTGAAGGATAATTTTATAACCGATAATAAAATGAACATAAAATATAGTAATGTAAAAAAAAAAAAAGATTTCAAGAATTTTTGTTAATGTAAATAAAGTTTTATGTAGAAAATTTTGATTGAAAGAGTGCGTTGAGTGACTGAGGGATTGATTGGCGAATAACAAGTGCATTTAAAAATATTAGATGATGTGTAAATCAAATCTTCACATTGAAACAAATAATTGAAAATATGAGTGAAGAATAAATTGTTTTTATGTTTTATGGACTTCCAACACGCATATGATAGGATTAATAATAGAGATGCTCTGTGGCAAGTGTTAAGTGATATATAATGTTGGTGGAAGGCTTCTGAGTTGAAGTCAAAAGTATGTACATCGATAGAGAAGCGTGTGTAAGAATAAATGGAGTTGAGACTGAATTGTTTAATATTAATAGTAGAATGAGGCAGGTATGTGTTGTCTCCTTGGCTATTTAATTTGTGTATGGATGGAGTGATGAAAGAATAAGAGGTAGGAATGGTAGGGGAAGGTGTTAGACTGATTAACAATTGAACAGAGTGGAAAGTGCCCTGTTTACTGTACGCTGATGTTTTGGTTTTGTGTGGTGAATCTGAAGAAAGTTTGAGAGAATTGGTAGACGGGTTTGGCAGGGTGTCTATAAGTAGGGGTTTGAAAGTAAATGTAGATAAGTAAGGTGGTGGTAGTGAGTGAGGAGAATCTGCGGTGTGAAATCATGTTGAATGGTGAGCAATTGGAAAAATGTATCCCAGTTTAAATATTTAGTCTATATGTTGGATTAAAAGGGAACGGATGCTACAGAGTGTAGTAGGAAATTTGCGAATGGTAGGAAAGTGGCTGGTGCAATTAAATCCTGGGTGAATACAAAGGCATTATGTCTTGAGTGCGCTAGGGTTTTACACGAGGGTATGTCGTTCCTGGTGTTAATGTATAGTAGTGAAAATATTGTCTGGAATAAGAGGTATAGATCCCTAATTCACAATCTGCTCAGATGGACAATCCTATGGGCGTGTTACGTGTGAGAGCTGAGAAGAATTGATAAAGCGATGAATCAACGTGACAGGGAATTGTATGGTGTGAAGAAGGGCGTAAATGAGAGAATAAACGAGTTTTAAGATAGTTTAAGTGGATTGAGTCAGTAAAGGAATGTCTAATGGAAAGGAATATGAATGTGGAGAGAAGAAAGGTGTATAATAGAGTGAATGGCGGGTTTTTGTGAGGGGTTATGGTTGTGGGCCTGGCCCACGGAATGAACCCTAAATTAACGAGATACCACAGTGAGGGTCATTCGCAGTATGTGAAACCCTTAGGTGGATTTTTATAACAGCGACGAGCTCTCACTTAAGGGTATTGAGAGGATGGTACGGAGGGAGATACTTTTCTATCGACTTACGTCATGTTCTTCTACTAATTTTATGTTTCCTTTGTATAATGCGCACCTCATCGTCAATCTAGAAGAAAGAGGAGGAGTTGACGACGATGATGATGATGATGATGATGATGATGATGATGATGATGATGATGATGATGATGATGATGATGATGATGATGATGATGATGATGATGATTATATATATATACTATATATATATATATTATATATATATGAATATATACACATATATATATATATATATATATTATATATATATATATATATATATATATATATATATATATATATATATATATATATCTATTATCCCTATGTGTGGGGGAGAAAGAATTACCACATCGTATGTCCTGCGTGTCGTAGAAGGCAACTAAGGACGTGGGTATTTGGGTTGTGCTGCCCACTACCACTATCTCTTGCTGGAATGCCTGATGCAGCCTCGGAGATGGTGTGATCGCCGTAAACGGCCTTCTTTCTTTTGGCCAAATTGTATGAATCGTATGGGTCATGGAATGTCAGAGGAA
>JABUQX010084793.1:20000-32500 GCA_015478945.1 Trachelipus rathkii | reverse complement strand
TTTCTGAGAAGTGGACATGATTTTTCTTCTGGAGAAGTTTAGATGAGATATTTTCTGTTGTGTCTTTTATATGGAACTTTTTTGACACATTTGTGAAGTTACTTTATATGTTGAATTTTTAAATTTTTTTGGCTCTAACATCGGTTTATTATATTGTGGAATTATTAACAAAATATTTTATTATTATTATTATTATTATTATTATTTATTATTATTATTATTATTATTATTATTATAATAAAATTATTATTATTATTATAATAAAATTATTATTATTATTATTATTATTATTATTATTATTATTATTATTATTATTATTATTATTATTATTATTATTATTTTATTATAATTATTATTATTATTATAATAATTATTATTTTGAATGTACATATTATTATTATTATTTAGACACTTACTAATAATAATAATAATTTGAACTGAATGAGTCGAAGGAGATTTTACTCTCTATCAGCGGGATTCGAAACTGGACTCCGCGTCGCTTAGTTAACAGTAACCGGTCGCTCTAACCACTAGACCATCCACATTCCCAAAAAAGAACGCTTCAAGAATATTTTTAAAGCTCCCGGTTTTCTCATTCCATTATTAAATTATTATTATTATTATTATTATGATTATGATTATTATTATTATTATTATTATTATTATTATTATTATTATTATTATTATTTTTATTTTGATTGTTATTGTTATTATTATTATTATTATTATTATTATTATTATTATTATTATTATTATTATTATTATTATTATTATTATTTGGGCTCAATGGACGAAAACCGTCCCATAGATAGCCTTTTCTCGTCTATTATTCCTTATGTATTAATGTTATTATGTAAGCATATCTATGTATTATTTAGTGGGAATAAAATATTTTTGATTTTTGATTTCTCGTCTATATAAAACCTTTATTATTATACAACCATTATTATTATTATTATTATTATTATTATTATTATTATTATTATTATTATTATTATTATTATTATTATTATTATTATTATTATTATTATTATACAATTATAATTATTATTATAAATCCATTATTATTATTATTATTATTATTATTATTATTATTATTATTATTATTATTATTATTATTATTATTATTATTATTATTATTATTATTATTGCCTGAGGAAAACTTCTTCCATTGTAGTTTGTGAGGCTCCATAACTTGAAATTTTCAACTCTTCTCGTCTTTTCTCAATTTCTTCAAAAAGAGACTCAAAATTGGCGACACTTTCATTTGGAGCACGTAAGTCAATTCGGCTGCCACATTCAATCTCTATTTCCGCATCCGGAACATGAGAAGTGATCACATCCGTTATTTCATTGACGTCGCAATCACGTTCCTTCACAATAATTAAATGATAGCCGGCTCCTATTGATTGAGAAACAGACAAAAGAGGCGGTATATAAATGAAAATACAATCAAGTTCTAAAGCAGATAAAATCTTCAAATCTCGTAAAATTAAAAATAAATTGATAAGCAATTACATTATTTCTTAAATATTTTTTAATAGTTTCAAATATAATACTTAACATAATATTACTTTAACGCTTAATCATTAGAAAATACCGTAAGTTTTCTTGAGAAACATCGAAGATCCACAGCACTGAACAACTCCGTCAGCCATAATGGCAATTCTGTCGCCAAGAAGATCTGCTTCTTCCATGAAGTGAGTAGTTAGTAAAATAGTTCTCCCATTTCTCTCTTTCTGCAGAAGGTCCCAAATGATCCTTCTGGCCCCAGGATCCATTCCCGAAGTGGGCTCATCTAAAATTACTACTCGGCTATTGCCACATAATGCTATACCAACAGAAAGTTTTCTCTTCATTCCACCGGAAAGGGTTTTTGCCTAATAATAATAATAATAATAATAATAATAATAATAATAATAATAATAATAATAATAATAATAATAATAATAATAATAATAATAATAATAATATTTACATACATACAAATTTAGCTTTTTATTTCAAGTCTTGCAGATTCTTTTCCTCTGCCTGGAAAAAGACTTTCAACTTACAAGATTGAAAAAATTCAAGAAAAAAAAGTTACAAACGAGATATTTTTGGTTTACCAATATTTTGTCCTCTACCCGCGAACTTGCCCAAATTGTCGACAGGGAAAATGATCGACACGCCATTAAAAAAAATCTCAGGTGGTGTCTAAAGCGTAGACAGGAAAATGGTCGACAACATTTTCTCATAAGGTGTCCAAATCATCGACACATTACATCCATTTTCATTTCCATTCAAATTTTTTTCTCACTGACTTCCTCTTAAAGTTTGGTAAATGACATCTCTTCTTAATAAAACATTAAATTTATTTTTATTCTTGTTCACTGATTCTCGCTCTATACTTTTATATCTTTCCTATCATCAGAAACGTTTTCCTTCGATACTCCTCTTCCTAATAGGCCTTCCATAACCTATCCAAATGTCTGATATTCTCTGAATCCATTGTGAAGGTCTCATTCAAGTGCTTCATTTATCTAACATATACTAGCCAATTATATTAAAACCTATTCCATTTAAACTTTTACATCACCAAACACCCAAACAGTAAGAATTCGACTTTTCATTCAAATGCTAAAACCTTTTAATGTATATAATATAGTATCCTAAGTTAGATAGGTGAAGGTTTTTGAAAATTTATTCACTGACACACACAACACCACAATATATATATATATATATATATATATATATATATATATATATATATATATATATATATATAATATATTATATATATATATATATATATATATTATAGTAATATATATAATATATATATATTATATATATATATATATATATATATATATAACACATTTGCCATGGCTACCCATAAACATTTTCATCCCAACTTGTCACTAGTAATGGACACCTTAATAAAAGAAAGAAACTCCCTCCGACAAATTAGAGAAGCAAATCAAAATCAAAAAAACTAAATCATTGACCTTAAAAATAGAATAAATAACCCATGTCAACTTGAATAAGAATTGGCAACAGTAACCCAAACACTAAACCATAAAACAAAAATAACAAAAATATTCCGAACAAAAAAAAAAAAAATCACAAACCTAACCACCACCAACCCACGAAGCAATTTGTAAACAAAATAAAAAAATCCAAAGCCACAAAAATCAATGTAATATTATTAAAACACACTATTCTAAAACCAGTCATAAACCCACAAACCGTACCAATATATTAACAAGTAATATTTTTAAAAGATTAAAGGACAACCAAGACCACTCCCATTCACTCCCCAAGAAGTATTCAAACCATCAAAAAACTAAAAAACAAAAAAACAGAAAAGAAAAAAGAAAAGAAAAAAACAACAACTCTCAAGCAGAAGAACTGGACAAAATATCCAATATTAATCTCAAACATCTGGGAACCATTTGAAGCCATAACAGCCTTACACCCAGATATTCAATGTAGGATGACAAACCAACACAATCACTCCATTCTGGAAACACGCACACATAAACCCAATGAGAAAACCAAACGAACCACCAAACAACTCAGTCTCTTATAAACGTGGATCTCTCTCTCTCTCTCTCTCTCTCTCTCTCTCTCTCTCTCTCTCTCTCTCTCTCTCTCTCTCTTCTCTCTCTCTCTTCTCTCTCTCTCTCTCTCTCTCTCGTTTCTCTCTCTACTCTCTCTCTCTCTCTCTCGTTCTCTCGTCTGCTCTCTCTCTCTCACGTCTCTCTTCTCTCTCTCTCTCTCTCTCTCTCTCTCTCTCTCTCTCTCTCTCTCTCTCTCTCTCTCTCTCTCTCTCTCTCTCTCTCTCTCTCGTCTCTCTCTTCTCGTCTCTCTCTCGTCTCTCTCTCTCTCGTCTCTCTCCCCATTATCCAAAAGTTACGTTGAGGGTGAAACGTAAGAGAAAGTTACGGGCGCATGATATCTCGAAACTAAGGATAGATGACAAGAAAACTGTTAACTATATATGGAATTCAGCGTATGAATTTGTATGGGAAATGAAAATTTTTTTGTTACTTTTTTTTGAATTTTTTTTGTATATTTACACCAGAAGCCGATTGTACAAGAAAACTAATAACCATATTTTAGCATCAGCGTATGAAATATGTAATGAAAAAGATTTTTTTTTTTTTTTAACTAAAGGGAAATCCCTAAGGTAAACCGCAAAGATACAAAGAGTCGGGTCTCTCGGCCTCCTGGGGGGACGACGGGGTTGGACTATTTCCCCCTCCGCGGGAGGGTCTCCGGAACCCCCGCTCGTTTGGTTATTTGGGTGTCGCGGGCGTTTCCTCCGCCCCTCCCCTACGGGGATGGAAAAACGTCCCCCCCTCTGTCCCACCGTCGGCTCGGAGCCCCCTAAAAAATATTTATACGCGTGATTTCCAATATATGTTTTTTAGTTTCTGTCTACCTATTCGTAGTATGTTGGAGATATAAAAAATAAAATTAAAAAAATAATAATTTCTTTTTTTCATTTTTCCATTACAAATTTCATTTACGCTGATTCCATGATTATGTTTATCCAGGTTTTCGTTGTACCTATCCTTAGTTGTTCGATGATATCGATGCGGGTAACTTCTTTAGTTTGGCCGTACTTGAGAAAGATTAATGCTAAAACAGAAAATCTCCAATTTAAATCTCCCATCCTGAAGAAGATATCAGGCGCAATTGAACAACTATTGGACGTGTTGAGAGCGAGAGAGAAACAGCATCATTTTACACACCTTCCGTCAGCGCGTATCTGTAGAAGTCAGATTAATATATTACACAACTTTATTCTGATCTATGATGGACCCTCAATCGCGCTCCGCGGTGACGCTCGTTGTGCTACTTCGCACTACATCTCTAGATATTATAGAAGTTCGTTGCCTAGCGTGAACTACACAAGAACAAGTCATAGTGCGCAACAGAGAGCTTTGATACAGTCCCACGTCACCTTTTAATAGACAAAATATTAAATACATCAAAAAGAAAATAATTGCAAATTTTCTATCCTTTCGTATAGCTATGGTCATGCAAGGACGCCACTCCTCTCTTTCTCTCTCTCTCTCTCTCTCTCTCATCTACAAATTATATAATGGAGTCCTTCAGGGGTTCATCCTATCGCCAACACTCTTCAATCTCTATATGCGTGACCTACCTTTTCCCAAATAGTCCCACATCTTGTAAAAATCAATGCTAATGCAGAATTTCTCAATAAATACAACAGTATGTCAACCACAACAAATGTACAAATGTAATATGTCAACTACAACAATATATAAACAAACCAACTAGAACAATGGCTACAAACAAACAAAATACTCAAAAATCCTCTATCACCCTACTTAAACTTGATAGAAGAAAATCAAACTTCCACCCAACTGTTTCCCTTTGAAACAATAGACTCCCTCTTAACAAATAACCCAACATCTTAGGTTTGACCTTGGATACACATATGACATTCACCTCTCCCTACATAACAATATTACCTCTCAAGCCACATAAATAAAGTGAGATGAAAGCACCCACAGGAACAAATTTTGGTCACCATAAAGAAACCCTCACCATAATATACACTCAGTACCTCATTCCCTTCCTCAACTAAGAATCAATCGACTGTGCACCCACAAAATATCCAAAAACTAGCAGTCATATAAAACAAAGCTCTCAGAATTTTAATAGGTTGCTTCCCCTCCACAACTTACAAAACGAAACAGAAATTCTCCCTACAGAAACACACCTGGACATGATATGCTGCAAATTTTAAAGTAGATCTTTCTCAACAGAATACCCCCTGCACCAAGAAGGAAAAAAAATTACAACAGCTTTTAAATGCGGCCAATCATTTAAATATAAATTGTAACATATATATGAATGACCAAATGTTTAGTTCGTCAGGATTTGTATTTGAAGGGCTGATCGTAAATATCTCTTTATGTATATATTAAGTATTTCTAACAGACATTTGTAAATAGAAATTGTAAACAAATAATTTGTCATTGGTACTTTGATAGGAATACTTATAAAAAATCCATTTTATCTTCAATAATTCTGAAACTCAATTCTCCTGAAAATTGCAAAAAGAAAGTTGCTTTGAAAATTAGTCCGAAAAAAGGATTCATTTTTAAACAAAAAAATGAGCAGACTCATTTTCAACTCTTCCTTAATTTTCGCATACTGTATTTTTCAGTGTCAATTTTGGCTCGACTTTTAAAAATTCTAATTTGCTATAACTTTGCTTCTGTTAATCAGAATTACATGAGACTTACATGATACTCGTCTCAACATCCTTTAGCTTCACTGCAAAGGAAATTTTATTTTACAAATTAGTTTTTGAGTTATTCAGTATTTAGTGACTGACACTACCTCACTTTATTTTACTGTTTTGAAAATAGCATTTTCGCATTACACACATTCTAATGTATATGCATACCAAATTTCACACACATAAGTAAAAAATTTAAATATTATATATATGTAGTGGTGATTGATACTAAACCATCGTATTTATGGTAAATGTTTATTTACTAAAATTTCCCTTCTGAATTTGTGGCCATTTTTTTTGAACTCTTAAATTGTGGGCAATCCTAATTGCCAGATTAGAAACAAACCTCTTATTTGTGGGCAATACTAATTGCCATTTGAATCATCTTGGAAAACAATTATAATCTTAGGCAATACTAATTGCCATTATACTGAATTCCTTTACTCCTGGATTTTCTTAGAGCTGGGTTTTCATATTTTATCGCTGGGCCTCAACCTGTCAACCTGTACTTTGGGTTTGTTTAATTAAACACTAAGGACATCCACTTAAAAATTATATATATATATATATATATATATATATATATATATATATATATATATATATATATATATATATATATATATATATATATATATATATATGTAGTGGAGACCAAGTGACAAGGGCATGAATAAGTACGGTCACTTGACCTCCAGATGAAAACGTAATTAGTATTATCAAAGTAAATAAAATAATAAAACAGTGAGAAAAGTAAAAAGAAATTAAGTAATATCTACCTGGAGAAGGAGATATTTAAAAGAGCCATGTAAGCTTTCTTGCTACTGGCAGGGTACAGGAAAAAGGGACCACCGGTTTGTTACAAATGCTGACTGGTTTGTGTCCAAGTAAAGAATAGATCACTTTTTAAATTGGGTAGAAGAGGAGAATGAAAAAGAAGTAAAAGATAGATTTATTAATCCATACATACTATCAAAAGTAGTAGAGGTAATGTTAATACATTCATCAGTTATCCGGGAAACTAGGGGGATAGCCTTAAAAAAAATGGTTACGGGGTGGGAACCCACAACTGTAACTACGTTGTTATAAACAATGTTCAGAAGAACTGACTTAATATTACTGAATCTGGGAAGTTATCCAGAATATTAATGGATCTGGGAAGTTATCCAGACTTGATTAATGGGTCTGGGGAGTTATCCAGACTTAAGAGATTTTAACTATGATGATTAATCTTGTGAGGTGGAGACTCAAGATAAGACTTAAGACAAGTCCAAAAATAAAGATGAATCTTTATTGAGGTCTATAACGAAGACCCAAAACAAAGATGATTCTGGTGAGGTAAATGAACCCCAACAATAAGATGGGAAAATATGACGTCGTTTCAATGACACTTGGTAGTGCAATAGGTCCTATACCCTAAATAAAGATTGAGACCGGAAAATAAGACCCTGTAAATATTACAGGAATTAGTTTTATGATTTGAATGATTTTTAAGATATTAAGATATTTATGTTATTGACACATGGTCATTAATTAAAGAATTTAAATTAAGATACTATTATATTAAATTATACGATCTTACCCTAACGATAAGTACGTCTGTGAGGGGTCTAGTGGAATATTTCCTACGAGTCCAGACGAATCAAAGGGTTGAGGAATCTTGGGGAAGTACTATAAAAAAGGGAATGAAGTGAGTACTTTCACGGGTTACATGTTTAATAAATGTTAATTAAGAGTTCAAACATGATTACATACCTGGGAGATTGTTATCCTAATGTGTGAGTAAATATTCCTAACTCGTGGGCATATCAGTGATGTGTTAGAACTATCATCATCTATACTTTGGTAAGCAGCCTTTATTAACCTTGGAACTTTGATAAGCTTTTAACTACTTGTTATTCAGTAATTGGGTTATAATTAAAATTACAAATTATGAAAACATGGATATGTCTACTGTAACAGAAAGAAAAACTGATTTATTAACCATAAAAAACCAAAGGTAAAAAATATACAAACAAAAAATAGTTTAATCATACAGGTTTAACCTTAATAAGCAGAGTACTCACTTATTCTAATATTAGAATAAGTTTTCCATCTTGAAACCACTTTGGAACTAACTTATACCACACATGTATGTGTGAATTTAACCTGGACTCCACAATTACCACTACACACTTCCCCACTAAGCCTAAAAACCCCACCTTACTTTCGAAGGCATAATAAATGACAGAGCATAGACTTAGTTTTCCGAGGGATAGTTAGAGGATGATTTGGTATATTGGGAGTCAGGTGCCTAAGTACGTTAAACACCTTTACCATCATTAGAATGAATATTAGTATGTAGGTTCTACTATTAGTAAGTTATACCTTACAAACCATACCATTAATTGGAATAAGATAGGATAGGTACAGTAAGTAGGAAAAATAAGAATTAAAAAAGCTTCGGACCTTCTTAGGAGATGTGATGGAAAAAACAAAAAAATATATTAGTAATTGGCATTAATAATAACATAGATTTATAAGAATTATTTTTCGTTGAAGAAAATAATCAGTAGATAAGAATTTTATAATTAGAATATAAAATAACATTATCAATTTGTTATTACACTTAATATCAACTTATCATTAGATTTGGTTATTACCAAAATTATTTTTAATATTGCGATCCCCAAAATTTTGGGAAATTTTATTTTGCTTAAGAACCATCTTAATAATACAAACTGAAAAGTGTACCTTATATTATTTAGTACATTACCACCCGGTGTCTTCGGTTGTTTTGAGAACTTCGGATGGAAAACGTCGGATGACTGCTGCATTGGTATCCAGAGAGATCATCTGAAATATGAAACTGACCTCCTCCTACTCCCTTGCAACATCGTCATAAACCATGACCATGAGTCAAGGTTTCGGAGGAAAATATATGTATGGCTATATACGTTGCAATATAATGCTTGAATAGACATACTATATATTTTACTCTGTATATATATATATATATACCGCAAAAAAAATCAGGTGAACCTAGGGCTAGGAATAGTTAATCATATGGAAACAATAACCTAGTATTTCAGGAATATTTGTTATGGGATTAGGAATTAAAGGGCTTTTCTGACCATGGTTGGTGTGAGGCTGATTTATATCTTTTACGATACACTCGAAACGGTTGCTGAGTCTTTTAATCAGTCTTCTCAATGTTAGATCGGGGAGTAAATGGTTTTCTTTAAGGGCTGTCGCTCCCAATACTACTGGGGCTAACATCATTTCTCCTGGGATTATTAGGAAATTGATAGGGGTAGTAGAATAATCACTATCAAAGAAGTGTAATGGAATATTTATGTATGAATCCACGGAGACCGTGTGTTCATGTGTTAAGCCGCTGATGGCATTTATTCCAATGTCCTTAGAAGGTTTAATAAGATGTTGAAATTGTGTGGGAATGGCTTCATAGCTTACTAAGCTAATGCTGGCGCCAGTGTCAACAATACAATTTTTGAATTGAAGGCTATTTTTTTCGAAAGCTACGGATATTGTTAACTGATTGGTGGTGAAACGTGTACAATTGACAGCTACAGTGCGTACATGACTGTGTAATTCTTTAGTAGATTCATGTATAGTTACAGGAAGTGCTTTGTGTGATTCGGTGTTTCTGTAGTCAGAAATTAAGGAAGAAGACGTTTCTTTGGGTTGTGAATTGTAAGTAAATGATTCCATGTTCATAAATGGAAAACAGAATGAGAAATCTGTGTTTGGCTTTTCTTCCACAGGTGGATTACTTACAACTGGTGCATTTAACTTTGGTAAAGAAGGACTATATGGTTTTGGTAACCAAAGGTTAGATAAATTAGGATTAGGTGTACAAGAGTTAGGTAAATTAGTATTAGATAAACAAGGGTCAGGTAAATTAGTAGTAGGTAAACCTTGGTTAGGTAAATTAGCGATGGTTAGGTACATTAGTATTAGGTAAATACTGTTTAGGCAAGTCGGAATTAGTATCCTGAGAATGTGAATGACTAGGGGACAACGGACATTCGTTCCGTGGACGTGTACTTTGTTCCGTTTTGGGAAGAGATTTTCCGTAATATGCATTCTTAGTAGTATGTTCAGTGGAAGTGGAAGAATTAGAAATAGTAGAAAACTTAGAAGTATGAGTGTTCGGAGAGTTTGGCGGTGTTTGTTGAGATGGAGGGTGCTGAAGACACTTCATCCCCGGGTGAGGACCTCCGCAAAAGGGACAAACAGCCTTGCGGACTTTCTGTGGGAGAGATGTTGGAACAGATTTACGTGTTCTGCAGTCAGCTATAATGTGACCTTTCTTTTTGCAGTAACTACAAATTTCCAGATATTTGTAGCATTCACGCATCTGATGACCGATTTTATGGCAAAAATCACAGACAAGGGTCTTACGGTCAACAGAATCTAGGTTAGGTCTTTTAGGAGTAAAAGCTCGATTTTCATGTGGGGAATTTTTATGAGGAAGATCGCGAAAAGGGTGATGACCACCGCGATTGTTTAAAGAAGAGTTGTGATAGGTTATGTTCTTAGAAGAATGTAACTTTTTAGAAGTTGTATGAGTGGAAACCTTAGAAGGGTAATTAGTATTTTGAGTTTTCTTTACTGAATGTTCTGTGTTCGGGGGATATGTAAATGGGAAATTTGAGAAATCTTTGTTATGGGTGTATAAGAATTCAGCATACCCCACGATATCTGACCAGGGAGTACGCCAATTTTTATTGAGCTCGTACATTTTTATGTACTCTCTAACACCTTGTTCTATGTTTGTAGGAAGGCTACATAAAAATGCAGTTCGGAGAGATTCGTGTCCACTCATGTCTAGACCATGATAAGCATGACTAGCCAAACGTTCTAATCGGTAAGCGAACAGACGAATACTCTCATTTTTATAACGGCGGGCAGAGTGAAATGTATGAAATAGGGATTCCTTCCTTTTTCTCTCCTCTTCCTCATACCATTGGATGAGAGTCTCTCGAACAGAGAAATAATCTCTATCGTCTTTGGTAATAAGATGATAGACATTAAGGAAGTGACCGTCAAGTTGTCTGCCGAGTAAATTTAACCATTTGTGATAGGCTGTGGGATAATGAAGTTGGCAGTAAGCTTCAAAATCTGTTAAATAAGTTAAGAAATTTGTACCATTATCTAGTGTATATGTACCAGGGTCTACCCTTTTAGGATTATGTGATCTTGAGTAAGGAATTCAAGTGTAAGATGCTTTCTTCCATCTTATCGATTTTTTGTTTTATGATGGGGCCTGAGTACATATCGGTGTTTGTTTTCGTTCTTGAGTAAGAATTTTGGTACAATGGGGAATTATGCTTAGTGTTACGTGGGTACGACTTTGACTTAGGTGGTAGGTATGGAGGATTTAAACGATATGAATCCTCAATATTGTAAGAAGAATGATGTGATGGTTTAGGACCATGTAAGTTCTGTGAATATTGTGATGGGTGACGACCATTTTGGGAATCGATACTGTGGGGATAACTAACCAAAGCTATTGCCTGTTTATGGTCAGCATGTCTTTGAAAATTACGGTTAAAGGTGAGTAAATCCCTATTTGAATCTAAAAGGGTTTCCTCATGGATGGGAAAATCAATCAAATTAGTGGTAGGGATCTCTGGAGACTCGGGCTCAGTGGATGCATCTGAGTGATCAACATTATAATTGTCACTACGGGGAACGCTTTTTCCAGTCATTTTTATGAACTGGAGTTTATAGTTTTAATACAAGATCAAGGAGTTCTTTCAATTTCTTTCAAAACTCGTTCAAACTTAAGAAAGAATGTTTAAGTATATGATAAAGAATATTAAGACAGTATAGAAGATTTATGAGAATAGTGTCTTTTAATTATACTGTTTTGTGAGGTTTGGCAATGAGTGATCTAAAATCACAATCCAGTGGCAAGGCAAAGCACCGAACAAGACAGATGGTCCCTGTTCAGGAGTTTTTTTATTTTCTTGTATTTATGTAGTGGAGACCAAGTGACAAGGGCATGAATAAGTACGGTCACTTGACCTCCAGATGAAAAAGTAATTAGTATTATCAAAATTAATATAAAATAAGTTAGAACTGTGAGAAAATTAAAAAGAAATTGTGATATCTACCTGGAGGAGATATTGAGAAGAGCCATCAGGTTTTATTCTACAGGCAGGATACAGGAAAAAGGGACCACCGGTTTGTTCCAAATGCTGACTGGCTTGTGTCCAAGTAAAGA
>JABUQX010084793.1:0-15000 GCA_015478945.1 Trachelipus rathkii | reverse complement strand
AAAATATGAGCAACTTCGTCAGAAACTTTCTTTTTCTCGAGTCCTTTCAGCTGAAATGTATCACACGAAATCATTATTTTATTTTAAATGCAATAAACATAAAAAAAATGAGAAAATTACTTAACACCAACAATATAATAGTTTTAAAACATTGATTCGATAACTTGCTAAACTATTACAACGATCTGAATCTGTTAAGTAAATTCTGCAATAAGTAATTTACATTTACAAACGATTTTAAAATAATATATACCTCGGAGAAGAATTTTATGTGTTCCGTAACGGTTAGATCATCAAAGAGAACATCGTGTTGGGGGCAAATTCCGATCGAGTCCCTCACTTCCTTCATACTTGTCACTATATCAAATCCATTTACATTGGCTGTACCTCGAGTCGGTGGGAAAAGACCTACAAACAAAACATTACTATGAATAAAAACAAAACTTGCAAAAAGAAAAGACGAAAGCGTTCTGTTCTTAACATGAAAACCATGTCCGTTGAACAATATAGGTAACAATGTAGTCTATTGGGAAGACTATTTACTCTCAAAGTGATAAACTTGCGTTTGGTGTGTTAAACATAATCTTTAAGCCGAGTTTACATGGAGTGTGAAACACAACTGTATGCCACGTTAGCTTGTTTACGTTCGTGGCTCTTGCGAGAGCATAGAATCGTGAACCGTTTACACTGCTTGGCTTGGTTCGCTTATGCTATTTGACAATTCATATATATATATATATATATATTATATATATATCTCTCCAACTAAATATATAATTAGGTATATATATATATATATATATATATATATGTTATGGTTTGTTGTGCACATATATTTATATATAAATATATATATATATATATATCTACATATATTTTGAAGAGGATTATATATTTATATATATATATATATATATATCATCATCATCCACCTTCTCTTCCAAACATTGGGGGTAAAGTGAGTGACATGCACCGGAAACAGAATAGTAGAAGAATAAGCTCAAGTCGAAAAAAAAGCCCAGCCTTACCGTCCCCTTTGTAAATATTAGTGAGACCTCGTCGCAGTCAGAAAGTCCACCCTAGAGCTTCACGGTGGGACCGCGACGGACCCCTTTCACTATGGTCTCGTCAATGTGGGGCTTTCACCCCTTACCCAGGTGGGCCACAATTCCATACCCTCATAAACCCCGTCATTCTAATTTTATTATGCACCTTTCTTCTCGCTCTGCCAAACCTCACATTTCTCTCCTCCAGGCATGCCTTTACTGACTCAATCAAAATGAAAAAAAAATAAAAAATATTGACAAGTTAAAATCCTAAATGTACTTGCAAGTACTTTTGCAAATTTTCAAGTACAAAAGGTGCATGTACAAGCACACCGGGTTTTAGATAGTGCAGGTACATGTACAAGTACTCCAAAAGTACTTAAGTACATGCACAAGTACTTGTATTTGAACCCAAGCTTGAGATATTTATATATATATAGTTATATATATATATAGTATATATATATATAGTATATATATATATATATATATATATATATATATATATATATATATATATATATATATAGAGCAGTATATATATATATATATATATATATATATATAAAAGAAGGCTCCAGACTACCGCCAAATCTATACCTATTAGTGAGAACTCGGCTTAGTCAAACAGAAAATCCACCCTAGAGCTTCATGGGACAGCAACGGACCCTACTATGGCATATCGTCAAGTGTAGGTCATCCCCTGGCCCAGGTGGGCCACAACCATACTACTTCACAAAACCCTGCCATTATCTCTAGAATGCCTTTCTTCTCGCCCCCGCCAAACTCACATTTCTCTCCTCTTGGCAGACATTCGATTACTGACTCAATCCACTTTTTCTTCGGTCTCCCAGCCGGTCGATTTCCAACACACTCACCACTATGCATCCGCTTAACCAACCGATCATATCAATATTCATCCTTTCCATGACTGTCCATCTGAACGTGCATTTTCATTTATTTTCTTATTTACCCTTTCTTCACACCACATAACTCTCTAATAATGCTCAATCCTCATTTTATCAATTTTCACAATTAACACGCCCCTAAGATTGTCCATCTGAACAATACTGAACTTTAGATCTATACCTATATATAGTATATATATATATATATATATATATATATATATATATATATATATATATATATATATATATATATATATGTTATATATATTTTTTCTTCTTTCTTTCTTATCCTCCTTCTATTTTCCCAAGAATGGGAGTAAGGTGCATAAGGAGCATCGGAAAAGAAAAGCAGAAGAACATGACATAAGTCGAAAAGAAAGCTCAGCCTTACCCCCCTCAGTATCATTAATTAGTGAGAACTCAATGCAGTCAGAAAATCCACCCTAAAGCCTCATGGGACAGCGATGGCCCTCACCATGGTAGATCGTCAATGTAAGGGTTCATCCCTGGCCCAGGTGGGCCACAACCAGACCCCCTCACAAAACCCCGCATCTAATTCTGCTATACACCTGTTTCGCCTCTACCAAACTCACATTTCTCTCCTTCAAACATTCGTTTACTGGCTACTCAACCACTTTTTCTTCGGTCTCCCATGCGGTCCCCAACACACTCGCCACTATAAATCCGCTTATCCAACCGACTATCATTCATCCTTCCATATGACCAAACCATCTCAACATACTTTCATTTATTTCTCTTATTTACTCCCTTTCTTTTTACACCACAATACTCTAATAAGTTCATTCCTCATTTTATCAATTCTTTCTCACACCTAACACACTTCTAAGATTGTCCATCTGAACCATTTGAATTTTTTATATATATATATATATATATATATATATATATATATATATATATATATATATATATATATAGTATATATATATATATATATATATATATATATATATATATATATATATATATGTGTGTGTGTGTGTGTGTGTATGTGTGTGTAATTTCTTATTACTTTCTTATTAGATAAACATAGAAGAGATACTCAATACAAAAAAGTAATATATATAAGTATATAAATAGTAGGGCAGATAGTAGTTATATAGTTATATAGTTATATATATATATAAGTATATATATATATATATATAGTATATATATATATATATATATATATATATATATATATATACTACACATATCCCTGTAAAAGTGGAGGAGAAAGAATTTCCCACATCAAATGTATGTCCTGCGTGTCGTAGAAGTCGACTAAGGGGCAGTGGTAGTTGGGTTGGGGTTCACTCAATACCTATCTCTGGGCTAGGAATGCTGATACATGCCTCGGAGATGGTCGTGACGCCGTAAACGACCTTCTAACTTTCGGCGAAATTGTATGAAGCATCGTATAAGTACATGGAATGTCAGAGGAATAAATGTTGAGGAGAAGAGGAGAGAGGTGATGGATGTATTTAGAAAGGGCAAATTTGATTTGCTCGCTGTGACTGAAATCAAAGATGAAAGGAAACGGGAAGATGAGTGGTGTGGTGTGAAATGTGTGC
This sequence comes from Trachelipus rathkii, assembly GCA_015478945.1. Lineage (NCBI taxonomy): Eukaryota > Metazoa > Arthropoda > Malacostraca > Isopoda > Trachelipodidae > Trachelipus > Trachelipus rathkii. The sequence continues at coordinate 11,466 of JABUQX010084793.1, read as the reverse complement.
GTGCTGGTGTGAAAGAGAATGAGAGAGGGAGAGAAGGAGTTGCAATTTTGATGAGTGACTTTGGTACAAAGCTATGGTAGACTTTGTGTGTGTGAGTCCTAGAATTCTAATGGTTAAATTTAAGTTTGAAAAGGTCAAGGCATGTGTGGTTGTGGACGTATGGTCCATCTGAGGGGAAACGTTGAAGAGAGCACGATTTTTTGGGATAATCTGAATGATGTTCTGGATGGGGTGAGTAGGAGCTTCAGATTGAGTTTTTGGGGACCTGAATGGTTGGATAGGTGATCAAAAAGGATGGTATAACAGGTCTTGGGGTAGGGGAGAAAAATGAGAATGGTGGAAGGTGATTGATTTCTTGTGAAGAGAGAGAGGTATGTGTGTAAGTAATAATAATTTCTTTTTAAACACAAGAGTATCCATAAGTATACTAGAGTTGGTGTAGGTAGAGATGGTATCGAAGTGAAAAGTATGATTGATTTTTGTGTTGGTGAAGAAGGAGATGTTGGAAGTGTGTGTTGATGTTAAATCAGTGAGGGGTTTAGGAAATGGGATTATCGGATCATTATGTTGTCTTCTTATGTAAAATTAAATTAGGGGGGGGTTGATGGAGGGGGAGGTGATAGGAAAGGCAAGTAGGTAAAATTAAGAGTGAAAACTTATGTGTTCAACAAAGAATAAGGATAAGTATGTAAGAGCGCTCGTTAGTAACCGGTTGAATGTGAACAAGTTGATACTGAACAAATCTGGGGGCAAATGAAGGAAGCAATTGTTAGTAGTGCAAAGGAAGTGTGTGGATGTGCTAAAGTAGGAAGTAAGAATGTTAACAGCGAATGGTGGAATGAAGAGGTGATGAAAGCGGTTAAAGGTAAAAAAGAAGCGTGGTTGAATGTACTTAAAGCAAATGATGAAGTTTCAAAAGAAAGATGCTTGGAATTATATAAGGAGGAAAAAAGAAATACTAAAAGGTGTATACGTAGGAGAAAACAAGAGGTAAATGAACAGTTTGGAAGGAGGATGAATGAGGACATACAAGGAAATAGGAAGCTCTTCTGGAAGGAAGCGCGAAAGGTTAAGAATGAGAATAAGGGGAATCTGCTTAGAATAATGAATAGGGATGGTGCTTTTGTAACTGATGAAATGGATGAGGGGAGTGGGAAAGAACACTTCGAAAATCTGCACAATATTAACAGTAATGATGAGGTGTTAGTGAATGTGTGTGGTTTTGATGTTGCAAGAAGGAATAGGTATTTTGGGGATGAGGTTATTAGTAAGGAGGAGGTAATGGGTAGGGTGGGAAAGTTGAAGAATGGTAAATCTGCAGGTATAGATGAAATTACTAGTGAAATGATCAAGAGCGGAGGCGAGATGGTGATTGATTGGATTTGGAAGTTGTGTAATAAAGCGTTTATGGAGGGTATAGTTCCAAGGGATTGGAGGAGAGCGGTAATAGTACCCTTGTATAAGGGTAAGGGAGAAAAGGGGAACTGTAGAAATTATAGGGGAATAAGTTTATTGAGTTGTAGGGAAGGTATAAGCTGGTAATTTAGTTTTGATTTTCTGAGATTTGCAATTCAGGGACTGATTTCAGAAAAAATAAGGTGCGTTTAGGAGTGGTAGAGGATGTGTGGATCAAATCTTTACATTGAAACAAATGATTGAGAAAATGAGGGAGAAGAAGAATAAATTATATTTAGGTTTTATGGATTTACAACAGGCGTATGATAGAGTTAATAGGGAAGCTTTATGGCAGGTATTAGTGGATATATGGTGTTGGTAGGCTTCTGAATGGAATCAAAAGTATGTATGACGATATGAAGCGTGTAAGAATAAATGGTGTCAATGGTGATTGGTTTAGGATTAATAGCGGAGTGAGACAGGGTTGTGTTATGTCTCCTTGGTTATTCAATTTGTATATGGATGGGGTTATGAAAGAATTCGAGGTGGGGATGGCAGGAGAAATGGTGTTAGAATGATGGAGAATGGAGAGAGTGAGGGTGCCCTACCTATTATAAGCTGGATGATTTGTTTTGGGTGGCGAATCTGAAGAGAGTTTGAGAGGATTGGTAGAGAGATTTGGCAGGGTGTGTAAAAAAGAGGGGTCTGAAAGTAAACGTAGATAAGAGTAAGTTTATGGTTGTGAATGGAGGACAGTCCTCAGTGTGAAGTTATGTTGGATGGTGAGCAGCTGGAGCAAGTGTCTGAGTTTAAATATTTAGGGTATGTGTTGGATGAGAAGGGAACGGATGATGCAGAGTGTAGTAGGAAAGCTGTGAATGGTAGGAAGGTGGTTGTTGCAAGACAATGGTGAATGTAAAGGGACTAAGTCTTGAGTGCGCTAGAGTCTTACATGAGGGTATGTTGTTACCTGTGCTATTGTATAGTAGTGAGACTATGGTCTGGAATAAGAAGTAGATCTAAAGTTCAATGTGTTCAGATGGACAATCTTAGGGGCATGCTAGGTGTGAAAAGAATTAATAAAGTGAGGAATGAACGTATTAGAGAGTGGTGTGGTGTGAAGAAAGGGGTAAATGAGAGAATAAATGAAAGTATGTTGAGATGGTTTGGTCATGTGGAAAGGATGAATGAAAGTCGGTTGGTTAAGCGGATGTATAGTGGAGAGTGTGTTGGGAACCGACCGGCTGGGAGACCGAAGAGAAAGTGGATTGAGTCGTTGAACGAATGTCTGAAGGAGAGATTGTGAGTTTGGCAGAGGCGAGAATAAAGGTGCATGATAGGAGAGAATGGCGGGGTTTTGTATGGGGGCATGGTTGTGGCCCACCTGGGCCAGGGGATGAACCCTTACATTGACGATTTACCATAGTGAGGGTCCGTCGCGGTCCCATGATGCTCTAGGGTGGATTTTCTGTCTGTGACGAGCTCTCACTAATTAATGGTACAGAGGGTGTAGCGGATTTTCCTTTACTAAAAAAAATCTAAACTACAATAACTTGAATAAAGAAGGAGTGAGGCTGCCTTCCAGGATAAATAGAGGGGTTAACAAAGACAAACACATACACTTTACCTTTATTACACACCACAAAAGAAAAAAATATACACACATACACTTTAAATTTCTTACGAAAAAATATAGTACACCAATACTACTATAGTACAATATTTCTCTCTTTAATTAAATAAAATATTTCCTAATATAGACAAATACAAAATACAAATTAAATCTACACGGTATCCAAATACCACTTACTACTTACTACAAATAATACAATACACACAGTAATCCAATACCACTTAATTGTTACAAACAACAACCAAAATTACAGTATACCACTACTGGTTACCAAAATACCAAAATATTCTAAAATATTATCTACTATTAATTCCACCACCAGGTATTACAATATACCATATACTATACCTACAACATATGAAATTTATAAAAAAAATTACAATAAACGATAAATTCAATAAAAGCAAATTAATTATAGAATATTCAACTGGTCACTTTTTAAATAGTTCAGTGTACCTTTAGAGTATAATTTACTAAAAACTCAAAATTGTTTATGGGGCCTTAAATTGTTTTTATGTTTTATTTTTACCCCTTACAGTACCACTTTATTTTTAAGTTTCAGTGTCTACTGAAATGTTCGAAATTAAATTTAAAGTTTTAATTTTTACCACTTAGGGTACCTCTACTTGATTTTCCACTTATAGTTCTACAATCAATTATGGGACCTACAATTTTGGTACCAACACTTTATTCTTTAGTTTTCCTGTTAATTTTTCTACCTTTGTAGTTTTCCAAAATATTTGTATACAATCGCTTTTATTTTCCTTTTATTATTTCTTTCGATTTTAATGTTTCAAATCCGTTTTTTCCCTTTATAAGTTTCACGTTTATCTTTTATATCATCTTTTGAATTCTTTTGCCTTATTTTAACTTTAACTATATATTTTCAAAATTTGGTTTTCCAGTTGCTTTTAATTTATTTAAGTCTATTTCTTAAATTTTCCAGTCAAATTTTAAGTGCACAGCACCGTTGGCTTAATAGGTACCCACGTACCAGAATTTTCTTCCTCATACAAAAATACAGTCTCGACAAACGAAATCCTGCCGCATAAAACAACGATGAGAATCAGTCCACAAAAAAACTGGAATGAAAAAAAAATTAACAAATCCTAACATGTCAAATAGAAAATAATAAGGTAAATAATAAATAAAGAAATCTTATCATCCTATCATGAATCCAAGTATTAAATAAGTTATTAAAATCATAAATTAATCCGTAAGTAAATTACTATAAAATCGGAGTCAATCTTTAACGTTTCAACAATTTACAATAATCAATCATTTAAAATTTAAAATGCAAAAATTCAGAATTTCAACTATTTAAATTTTTAAATTAAAATGTATAATAAGAAAAATAAATACAAACAAAAATAATAATTAGTGGCTACCTGGCCAAAAGTGTTGACCAGTTTTTTTTCTTTTTCGTACTTCTACTTTCTCAATAGACTAGTGTTGACCTTCACCATACAACCACTTCAATACCTCAGCTCTAAAAAATATAATAAACTACTAGTAATAAAAGTAACGAAAGTAATATTAATAACTGCAATTAATCATCATAATAACATTAATAATAGGAAATACCCTTAGATTAGTACCTGTAGTTAAAGAAGGGTTCTACATCCACAACACAAGAAAAGGGGTTCCACGATACCACCAAACTCTTCAACAGCCTACTGTCAATCTTCCCAACCACTATACAGGAATACAGGAAGGATTACCACAATCCTTTATTGCAATACTTCCACCTAGCTTCAATTCAGAACTTTCAATAATTAAATATTAATACTTCCTACGAAAAAAATATACATGAACAAAACAATTAATTGACAATCATCTACAAACATTCACATTCATTTCATTCAGAAGTGAAAGAGTGATGGATGCCGCGAAACTAGGAAGACCAAGGGAAAGAGAACTGAAAAATAATAACCCCCCAAGTCAGAACACCCATCACTCACAGCAACACAATTATTCTCCCCCTTCATAACACTCTCATACATGACAAAAATTAAAAATACCCCCCAAAGAATATAAAATATACATATGATACATATGAAATATGATACAAAACCACTAAGGGCAGCTCACTACATCCCTCCCACCTAAGTTTGTATCATATTTATCCCAACATTCATATCCATCTATAACGCTGTTGTCATCACCCAATCATACTCTTTTACAGCACCTCTACTCCTAGTAAACGGTTTCTCATATTCCTTCACTTGTTCACTGGGTTTATTCCCACCTTCCGCTCTTTCATCAGTCTCTCCTACTTCATTCCCACTTCCTTCCCTAGGTAATAGTTCAGACATTTCTGCAATCTCTTTCTCGATCTCTCTCATCCTAGCATTCGCCTTTATAACATTCACTACTTCATCCAATTCCACACAAAATTTACTCAAATCATCCACTTCCATATGCACACTCCTATCTCTGATATTTCTCAATCCTGCTAACACACTCTCATTTTCATCCAACGGAAACTTGCAAACAGTATAAGTACTTTTTCTCAAACTCTGCTCGTTATTCCCATTGTCCCACCAAAACCCTGAAAAATACTCATCATTCTCATTATCATCGTTAAATAACACCTTTAATTTGCTAACATTACCCGATATCCCTCTTTTACGCTTTTTCTTCGGTATTTCTTCCACCAACACTAACTCTTTCCCCTTTAACCATAAATCATCCACTATATCCCCATTCTCATTCAAATCGTCCTCATTCACCAGAAACTTATATACAGGATGAATCCTAAGATAACCAGGGGGTTCCCTCCACGGCCTCAACTGTACCTGATGGGCCTGAAACTCATTCGTACCACCATCGTCCTCACCCTCCAACACATAACTAACCCCATTAGACATAACCCTTTTTACAACATACGGCCCTTCAAACTTTTCTCTCATCTTACTCACGTTCAACCGACCTTTCTCAATCACTTCCTTCAAAACCTTATCCCCTACCTTAAAACTGGCAAACTTTAAACTACCCTTTCTCCAAACGTCCCTATCACCTTCAGGTAACCCAAGCCTGGGTTTTACAAACTTCTCAAAATTCAACACATACATACAAGGAGACATACCAGTTGCTCTATGCACAGTCATATTATAAGCCCACAACACTCTTCCTAACCAATAATCCTTGGTAATCATTCTCTCTTCACTCATCATTCCTTGGGTGTAACAACATCTCACTCAACGTCCGAATCGTTCTCTCCGCTAACCCATTCGAACTCGGCATATACGGCGTCGTTCTCACATGTTCAATGCCCCAATCACTCAACATTTCCTCAAACGCCTGCCCTACAAACTCCGGTCCATTATCACTCAACATTCGCTTCGGTTTACATACACACATCGGCAACAAAACTTCCCTTACCACCCTAGCCACATTCGCACTAGTCTTATTCTTCACCGGCACAGCATACGCAAATTTACTTTTGTGATCCACCATCACCACCATTCCTACATACCCACTTGCAGTCACTGGCAACGAAACACAATCAATCACTACTAACTCAAAAGGTTCATTCACATCCATTCGTAACACAGGGGGTTTCACATACATTCTCTGATACTTTCCTTCTGACATTCCTCACAAGTAGTAGCAACATCATTCACTATTTTCCTTAACCAAGGATTAAACACTCTCTCTTTCATACATTCCCACAATTTAAACTTCCCCATGTGACCAAACCTACGGTGAATCACTAACGCCATCCCTACCGTTCCAACTACAGAAAACACCGGTACATACAAATCATCCTCCCTTACTTTCCGAATATAATACACCACATTAGTACACACAACAAACCTTTTCGCAAATACCCTAAAATCTTCTATCAACTGGTCCCACCTGCACACTTCCTTACCTGACAAAATACATTTTCTCAGCTCACAGACCATAGGACATTCCTCTTGCATTACCTCGATATCTTTCATGCTTAACAATTCTTCATCCCCACACCAACTCTCACCATGCCAACAAAATCAACAACACACACATTCTCCTTCTGCATTCTAACAATCTCACGACTTCCCTTCAACAACCTTTCATTCCCTACATCTACGGACAACCTATTCACCCTCAAAAAGTCAATCCCAAACAAAAAACAATACAGCATTCGCTCCTCGTCCAGCACAACAAACCTATGTTCCACTTCCCCTAGCGTTCCTATCTCTACTTTTAACAAAACCTCTTCAAAAGCGACAAAATCACCTGACCCAATCCCTTTGATCTTCACATTCGTACTCCTCCTCTCTATCTGCCACGTCACTCGCTCAATCTCTCGTACTACAGATGCATTCACTAAAGAAATCTGAGCCCCAGTATCAATCAGTCCACAAAATACTCTCCCATTCACCTGCACTTTTACCTCCATTCTTCCACTTATCCCATGCTCGCAATACATGACCTCTTCGATTTCCCCTGGACAAATCATTTTCACATCCTCATCACCCTCTAACAGACACTCCTCCAACTCCGATTCCAAAACATACTTCCTATCATAACACTTTTTCTCAATTACCCAATTATAGTGTACCCCACTTAAACACTGTAAATGAAGCTCACCCACTTTTGCACCACTTACACCCTCACTCCTATACAAAACCGGTCTCTCTCCACCATAATGCACACATACAACTATCTTAAACAACTTACTCACAACAATCAGTACCTCTTGCACTGGAAGCACACCTACATTACACATAGCCTTTAACTCCTTCATAAAATATTTCACCTTCCTAATCCCTATCTGCTCAGGTTTCTTACACACCTCAGTCATAACTTCCTTCCGCAATTCTTCTATACTCTCAGGCACTCTTGAAACCAACCTATCCCTAGCTAAATCCTGTAACCCATACAACACACTTTCGAACATGGAATCACCCCCCCCTTGACTTTCCTTTCCCTTCATCAATCCCTTAGGTAAATATTCTGGGTCTATTACTACCTTTTCATTCATACTCTCACTCCCAGGCATTCTTGACATCAAATCAGCAATTTCATTCCTTTCACCTGGCACATACTCAACCACATAATCAAAATCACTCAAATCTTCCAAAGTTCTTGCAAGCCTACTATCAACTATCCTCATTCTCTGCAAATACACCAAGGGTTGGTGATCCGTTCGCACAACAAACTTAATCCCATACAAAAACGGACGTAACGACTTCAAACAAAACCTCAAAGCAGCCAACTCTTTCAATCGTGGAATACTTTCGCTCCATGTCATACTAAACGCTTTTGAAACATATGCAATCACTCGTTTTCTTTCAATCCCGTCAATCACCTGCTCTTGCATCAAACAACCTCCCATACAATACCCACTTGCATCCGTATACACTTCTAGGTTTCGCATTCTCACTATAATCCGGATAGGCCAGCTCTACATCCTTCGCGACTTCCGCTTTCAACTTTTCAAACGCTTCATTCATTTTATCATTCCACTTCACAATCGTACTCTTCTTTTTCCCAGTCCATTCAGTCAAGGGTTTCATTACTCCCGAACAATCTTTCATAAACTTCCTCCCAAACTCTACCAAACCTAAAAATCCTCTCAACTCTCTAACATTCCTCGGCTTTGGAAACTGCCGAACTTTCTCAATAAACTTTTCCGCTTTCTTTAAACCAGTCGCACACACCTTGTGTCCCAAGAATTCAACCTCATCCGCAAACCACTCACACTTCTCAACTTTCACTTTTATACCTATCTCCTCTAACTTTTTCAACACATCATTCACTAACTTTAAATGCTCAGAGAAAGATTCATTCATCACTAATATATCGTCTATAAACACCATCACATTTTTACTGGGAAAATCATTCATAACCACATTCATCGCCCTCTGGAATGCTGCTGGAGCATTCGCTAACCCAAAGCTCAAATTCCTAAACTGATAATGCCGCTTTGCAGTCGAAAAGGCAGTCACACACCTACTATCCTCTTCCACTGGCATCTGATAGTACCCACGCACCAGATCCATTTTCGTAAACACTTTCATTCCATACATACTATACACGCACTCTGAAACTACACACATAGGGAACCTATCTTTCACAGTCTTTTCATTCACCTTACGATAATCAATACATAACCTCAATCGTCCATCAGGCTTTCGCACAGGCACAATCGGATTCCACGGACTCTCACTCTCTTCTAATACACCTATTCGCTCTAACTCTTCACACTGCTCTTCAATCTCATTCGCAACAGGGGGAGGAAAGTGTCGAGGTCGTTGGTATATGGGGGTGTCTTCCGCTAACACTATGCGGAACGCCGGCAATTTTGCATTCCCAAAATCTTCATCGCCCTGGCTCAGCGCTTTTCTTCTTTCCCATAACATTCGTAAAACCTTTTGTCTCCTCACTTCATTCAAACCATTCGGCAATTTCACTTTATCAACCATTTCCTCATACACCCAATCCTTTTTCTCAATATCACCAGCAAACACACAGCATTCATTCTCTCTCGAATTCTCTAATACAAAAACAGAATATAAACTACCAACTACATCACCAACCCTTATACCTCTCACTCTCTTCTTTTTCACATCAGGCACCTTCTGCATACATACCCGAGGATTATTCAAATCTATTATACCATTGAATACATGTGCAACCCCTGCATCCACACCTACATTCGTATTCCAACCTACTTTCGCTTACTACTTTTATCTCGTTCTCAAGGACCTATCCTCTAAAGCAAACACTTCCACGCCTTTAACCAATTTCACATCTACATTCCCTAAATCATTCACATACATCTGATATTTCCCATCCTTATTCACCTTCTTCTCTATCATCCTTCGATCAGGATGAATAACTATCCCATTCGCACTCAAAAACTTATATCCCAATAACACATCATACTTTTCGTTCCTACTATCAATCACATAAAACTCACTCTCCTCCATGCCTATTCCTCCTATCTTAACACTCTCTCTAATTTTACTTCCACCGGTACCAACACATTACTAATTCCTTTAATATGACCCCTACCGACTTCTTTCTGATCTTCCCTTATATTCATCCTATCATATGCTCCTTTATACACAACACTAACCATACACCCAGTATCAATCAAAGCACGAACCTCAATACCTCCACAATAAACCTTAATACTCATACATTCATTCACAGGACCAACTGAAAACACATCGACACTTACATCCCCTATCTGTGACAACCCAATCCCACCTGAGGGTTCACCAGTTGCAACCCTCAAGGCAACCCGTTTCCCGAATTGTTAATTCTTACCTGATTTTGTACAGTGTTCACCCCTACCTCACTCACATTTACATTCCTATTCAGTCCAACAGCCTGACCACTAACCGGTTGAACCAGACCACTAACACCAGTACCAAGACCTAACACACCAGGATTAACCTGACCTACTCCGACTGGTTGCCTCACACTCCAACACATACCAGCCACATGCCCTATTTTCCCACATTTAGTACAAGTGTTTCTAGGGGACCCGCACATCCTAGAAAAATGCCCCTCGATACCACAGTTCCCACATACCGGTTGCCTCGCTCTTACACCCTGAGGACAATCACGCACCCAATGATCCACACCTCCGCATCTCCTACACCCAGCCCTTTGCGGATCCGTACAGTTCATGGCCAAATGACCCACTTGCCCACAGCTAAAACAAGCACCAGTTGCCCATCTACATTCTGATATCATATGGCCCATCTTCCCACAACGAAAACACTTCACATCCCTATTTGCACTCACATTTTCTTGGTTTCCACGACCTCTAATCCCTTGACCCTGATTATACCTTTGACCTTGGTTATAGCCGCCATCGTTCCCTCTCGCATTCACATTTCCACCAACTTGACGACCAGCAAAATTACCCACACCTCCTGCATTCACCTGTCTTTCCTCATCTCCAAAACCACCGTAAAAATCCTCCAGAAATTTCACCATTACTTCGTAGGGGTTTGCTTTCAAGGCGTCTCTATAAGATCTATACTGAGGGGGTGGTGAAGCCCTTTCATTCGTATATCTTTCCCTACCACTGTACACCTCACGTCGTTCATTCTCCTCTCGCTCGCCTTCAAACTCCCTATCTTCTACAATTTCCAAAACATCTTCCCAAGTCAATCGTTCTCCCGCCCATCTCATTTTCTCTTTCCTTCGCAAATTCACATATTCTGCCACTGAGGTCGGAACCGTCTCCAAAAACTTCTTCAACAATCTCTTATTCCCGTCCACATCATCATCCCCAAACTTCTTTCTCGCCAAGGTTTCCAATCGATGCGCATACATATCAATCCTTTCACTCTTTCCACGCCTAGCTTTATCAAAATCATTCACCTTCCTATATTTCACACCACCTTTCACTCTCCTAACCTGATCTAACATTCGCTGCTTCACCACTTCATACTTTGGCTCACCCACACTCACAATAGCCTTATAAA
>JABUQX010084792.1:0-26793 GCA_015478945.1 Trachelipus rathkii | reverse complement strand
TTGTAATAATTTTTATTAAAGAAAACCTGCTTTATTACATTTCTTTTAACTTTTTAACCTTTGCACCTACGGTGTTTATTATGGTCGATATTTATATTAGTATTTGTTATTTTATATTTAGAAGCATTTCCCTCATGCATAAGAGAATTAGACAGCATATAGGAGTGTGTCGTGTTAAAAAACATAAGATCCAGATTATTAGATCGTTTATACAAGTTAAAAAATATATTAGCAATTCTTGGATCGCTTAAAAAAATTCTTATTAATAGCAGCGAATTCGCCAGTTGTAGCTCTCTAAAATTAGTACGCTACGTGGGTTTGGGAAATTAATTTTACTTTCTGTTTTATAAGCATCTACGTTGTAAGAGAGGACAACTATATCTGGATGGTAGGCCGGTCATTTCTTAAAAGACATAAGTTTAAGTCGTTTTTAAATAGATTAAAGATATTGAGAAGATTTCTCGGAAAATTTGAATAATATGAACAAAGATTGTTAACTTTGATAATATATGGTAGCAAATACAACTTTTATTTAGTAATTTTATTTCAATATACACGTCCTAACATAAGAGGAACACCATATCTTGATAGTGAGCCGTTTCATTTTATTGCACCTTAATTATGGTCGCTAAAATGTTTTTTAAAAACTACATTGGTGTTACGGAAGGAATTCTAAATTCTAGGGTTTTGTTTTTAACATCTTTTACTTTTTAATACCTACGGGGTTTTGGGAATTTATTTATAACTGGTGTAATTTTATAGCATTTCTTAAGCATAAGTTTTGCAAAACGACCAGATTCATATCTGGATGTCGGGTCCGATTGTTAATTTAAAATCATTCAGAAAATTATTAGATTTCGTTAAAATTAAGTTAATTTGATAATACATCACCACAATGCAATTTCCTTTCCTTTCGAAGGAAACATTTATTTAAAAGTTAGAAATATATAGTAGCGTTCTTATTATATTATTAACATGTTACGTTCAAATTTGATTCCCTTGAGCGTGGTTTGGAAATTTAATTTTTACTTTGTGTTATTAACAAGCTAATCTCCCATGTAAGAGAGCTAACATAATTTCATGAATGTAGGCTGCGGCTTCATTTTTATAAGACATTTATTTATAGTGCGTTTAACACAGTTAAGAATTAGAAAAAAATTCGGCAAAATTTGAATAAAGGAACAAGACTGTAATAACTTTGTAACTTAATACCCTACGTGTGTTTTGGTTGATGTTATTTAGGATCTTTATTTCATAAATTGTTCAAGCTCCTGAATAATGAATACTAAATATTTCATTTGACATGGATGGAGCTTCCGTTTTATTTTTATGGACCCATACTACTCAGGTCGGGGCGGAGAGAGATGGGTGGGAGGGATGAAGCTCTAGGATGGAGTTTTTTTTTTTTTTTTTTTGATTCACTACAAAATGGTCTGAGGTCTAAGAGAAACTTTATGTCTAACCTCTTTTTATCTTGTGGGTTTGCATTCCGGTAAGTGTGGTTCCCTGGGAATATCTAATTTATGGATTTGTATTTTTATAACGGGAAGTAATCTCCTCCTATACAGAGAGACGCATATCTGGATGTGGGGCTGGTGTAAATGAACATGAATTCTGCAAATTATGTACCGGCGGCGATCGTTAAAATTATTGTTGTTAAATATGAGAGCTAATTTGGGCAGATTGGTTTCAGGAGATATTCATAATTGTTTCTCTTATGTATATTATTGCAAGCCCGAGATGTTTAGTTTTTATACAACGTTGGTTACCACGCTGCGTTCTGAGGATATATTGACAATGGCTGTTGAACTTTTGGGTTTTATAAAGCATACGTCTATCTGTAAGATGCAATCGTATGCTCGTGATGTAGCTGTTTCCGGCCGCAGTTTGGGTAATTAACAGGTAGGGTAAGAATCGTGTTTAAAGAGTTAAGGCAATTGACAGGAAGAGACAATTCTCGGCAATAATTTTCCGAATACGATATGATTTAGACAGAAGACTTGTAAACTTTCTTGTAACTGGTGGTGTAACTTCGGTACGTGCGTTTGTAAGTTTTTGTAGCAAGGCTTATTCCATATCAACACGTGAGATAAAATAGCTTATTGGAGAGCCAATATAGGGTCTCGTGACCTGTGAGTCTCGTCTTCAATTTTTGTTAACTGCACGTTTAATTTAGTCGCTTAAATTAATTTTGGTGTTAAAAAATAATTGCTAGTTTTTAAAGTTGGTTCTTGGAATATTTGAGTAAAGGGAATTGGCTTTATTGGTGTGGGCGAGAGGCGTCTTTTTTCATTCTTGCTCCTGATTCGGGGTGTTGTGGATTGATTAAAATTTCTGTCCTTCTTTTTATAAGCGAGTTACCTTTCGTCAAGACAACGAGCCGAGGACGAGAACATTGCATTACTCGGTGCGATGTGGTGGCTTCGTGGTAAGAAACATCAGAGACCTCAGATATATTCAGACTCGTTAAGAAGAAACATTTAACAAACATAGCACTGCATTTCCTTTGCGCCGAAATATTTTTTTATGTAATAGCAGCAATGCGTTGAGTAGCTCTTATGAGACGTTGGTACGTACGCTGGTTTGGACCATTTATTTACTCTGTCTTGTGGTTTTAATTATTAACGCTCTCTCCACGAATTGGTGTAAGCAGCAGCCAACTTATACATGTGAATGTAAGCGTCTACCGCTTCGCCCGTCTTCGATAGATTCTTGCTTAAGCTAGACATACATTTATAGTGCGTTCTAAACAAGTGTTATTACAGGCCCTAATGGAGACAAAAAAATCTCGGAAAATTTGAATACAGGAGCAATGATTGTACTCCTCTGTAACTTGTATAGCGGGCGATACGGGTTTTTCTGGGCGAATTTCAGTTAGATTTCTTTGTGCGTAGACAAGCAAGTCCTGTATTAAGGAGAGCGAGTATAGGATCTCTTGAGTTGTGGCGCTGCTCTTTCTTTATTTAATGATTCGCATTGCATTCAGTGTCGCGGTGGACCAGAATGTTTTAAAATATAGACTGGAGCAGGTTATTTCGTTGGTTGGGTTGTAAAACACCTCTTTAATTAGGTTGTAAGCGGTGGTACTTTTATTACCAGGTGCTTTTTTAACTTTGAAGGCAACGGGACGTTGTAGAATTTTAATTTTATATATTTGTTATTTTTATATAAGCATTTTCATAAAGCAATAAGCGGTAACATATCATCTGGATGTGGTCCGTTTAAGTAAACATAGACCAATATTAAGATCTGTTTTTAAAAGTTAAAAATAATGATATTTTTTCTATAGGAAAATTTTATTAAGCAGCAAGGGGATTGGGTGACTGCTTAAAAATCATTCGGTACGTCTATACGTGGGTTTGGAGTTCAAATTCATCAATTTTACTTTTGTCTTATAGTATAAAGCATTCAATCACTTGGTAAGAGAGAACCAAAAATAATCTGGATGTAGGCTCTCAGTGCTAATCATTTTTTAAAGCAGTCCTAACTTTAAGTTCCGTTATTTAATGAAGTTAAATGACATCTGTAAGTCAAACTTCTGTGAAAGATTGGTGAACAACTATTAGGGGAAAAGAGATTGTAACAACTTTTGTAACTTTGTCTTATACGATTGTTTAGTCAACTATATTAAGATATTGATTATTTCATCATCACTAGGTCCTACTAAATAAGCTCACGAGCCACTATTAACCTTGAATGTTGATACGCCGTTTTCATTTTATTGCATGACCTTATAATTAGCGTCCGCTAAAAATGATTTATTTTATAAAAATAAATGTACGAGTTTTATTTTTTATGTGGAAAATTTGATTATTAAAGAGCATGACTTTATTTACTAAATCTCTATTTAACTTTATGCACCTCACGGGGTTTTACGGAATTTATTTATATAGTGTTATTTTTATTACTAGCATTTCTCATTAAGTCAATGAAAACCTCAAGACATATTTAAATTCGGAGCAAAATGGGTTCAAATACCATATAATATTTTTTTAGATCGTTTAAAAGTTAAAAAATAAATGCATTTCCTTCAGAAATTCTTTTATTAAATGCAGAAAATATTTACATTTGACTCTTATATTACTTTGGTGACGTATTAGTGGTTTGGAAATATTAATTTTTCACTTATATTTGATTTTATAAAGCATCTCCCATGTGTAATGACATTAGCCATACTATCTGAATGTAGGTATCCGGCTCATTTATAAAAGTACATCAGATTTAAATATTGCGTTTTTAAAAGTTCTAAGTGACATTAATTAGAAAAAAATATTCGGAAAATTTGATTAAAGGAACCTGATTGTAATTCTTGTAACTTGATTCCTACGGGGTTAGGGGTTGGTGAATTTATTTTATAATATTTTTTTTCTATAAAGCCATGACATATTGAATAAGAGATGACCATATATCTTGATGTGGCCGTTTTCATTTTATGCAGCCCGTTAATTATGGGGCTTTCGCTAAACATTTTCTCAAAACTTAATCGGACACGTATTTTCTTTTTTAGATTTTGCTGCGTAAATATATTTCATTATATATATCATCACGAATGGCTTGTGATTTTTCAAACATCTTTCCTCTACCTTGTTGCAACCGATGGACTCGGGGTATTTGGGAATGTGTGCCCTATTTACGGATTCGGCTGTTTTTGGTGATACCACATCGCATGGTGTGGCATTAGCGCGAAAAGTATGCAGACATGCCTATTGGTCTTGTGGATGACTGTTCCGCCTTCCTATTAGAAACATAGTACTGGAATGTTTAGATCGTTAACAACAGATTGTTTCTTATTAAAAATATGCTATTCTTTCGACAAATTTCTTAATATTAAAGCAGACACAGATTGATAGTCTTCTTTTAAATACTTAGTACCGTATTACTGTTGGTCTTTTAGTGAGGAAATTTTTTAATTTTAGCTTTTCTTTTGATATATAAAAGTCATCTCAACTTGTAAGAGAGCCCAACATTAATCTGGATGTAGGTCCGGCTCAATTTAAAGACATTAATTTTCATGTCGTTTTCTATTCAGTTAACAGAAATTGAGAAAAAATTTTTTCGGAAATATTATTGTAAATAATTAGAAAGATTGAATATACTTTTGTAACTTTGTACCTACGATGTTTGGTAACTTATTTAATAAATTCAAATAGTTTTTTTTCTACATTATAACGACGTCCTATCATTTCATACAGAGAGCCAACATATATCTTGATGTAGATGCTCCGTTATTCATTTGATGCACCTTAATTAGGTGCAGAAATAACATCTTTTTAATAAATTATCTGTATTTTTTCAATTGTGTTTTTGCTGGACAAATATGATTAAACAGAGCGGGTTAACTTTTAATTCGTCTGCTTTACCTTAAGCACCTTACGGGAGTTTGGGGAATTTATTTAGGTGTTAAGTGTTCGTAAAGCTTATTAGATACCAAGCATTTCCCCTAAGCAAGAAAGACTAGCAAATATCTTGTTATTTAGTTGGAGCCGTTTTTCAAACATTAATGATCTAAGAATTTATTTTAGATTGCTGTTACAAAGTTTAAAAATTATTAGTAAATTGCTCTTTACTCCATCTTTTCGCCAATTTTTCATTTAAAGGATTTGAGAGAGGTATTGTGCTCTATATCAATTTGGTTAGTATTAAGTTTTGGTTTGGATTTTATGATTTAATTTTTAGGCTCTCTTGTTTTATTTATTATATGTCCATTTCACTCCCCAATCGTAAAGCTTATGTAGCAAACAGTAATCTTTAGTAATTGTGACGGTCCGGCTCTTTGGAATTTAGGACATCAACATTTTTTATTATTCAGGGCGGTTTTCAAAGCATTTATGAATTAAAAGTATACCTGTAAATATGAACAAAAAAAAATCATATCCGTGCATTAATTTGACATTTATTATGTAACCTATAGATTGTAATCTTTTCTTAATCTAATCTTTTAACTACTTTAACGTAGCCTTTTTCGGAGCAAATTTATATTAAAAGTGAATTTTTTTACATGGAATTTTCCCGTATTTTACGAAAACTTTGGTGTTGTCTAATTCTTCTTTTCTTATTCCTGGGGGGGGCTGGCGCCGTTAGTAGCCTAGAAAGCATGAACGTGTCAGCTATCTGGTCTTTCCGCATTTAGGGAACTGAGAATTGTTATGGACCCCTTTTGGAGAGTCATGACCATCAAAAGAGAGAGTTGAACGGGGGTTTCGAGAGGTTGCATATTCAAAATACTAAGCCAGAACTTAACTCTTCATAAGATCGTGCATCAATGTGTTTTTGTTTTAATTTTTAATTTTGGTTTAGATTGATTGATTTTTAATTTTATAATCCTGTTTTAACCACCGTTTTTTTTGAGGTTATTGAACCTATTAGTAAAATAATATATTTGTTTATACATGTATCTATTAGTAAATGCATGATAACTACACAATCCAACCAGCCGAACCTCCTAGGATTGGTATAATAATAAGACGTCATACTTTCAATTATTATTTCATATCTCTTAAGTCTAGTCACTAAAGAAAGGTAATGGTACTCAGTTTATTATTTACTATATTCGTACACGATAATGTTAACTTTTTTTTTATTGTTTCGTTGTATTTGTTGAGATGTTTAAATTTCTCTTCAGTTTTTATTTTTGTTTTTTTTTTTAAATCATTTTTATTATTTAAAGTCGTTATTTTGTTTAATTGTCATCTTTTTTTACTCTTATTATATTACATTTTAATATTATTTTATTATATTATTTTTATTATGATTATTCATATAAATATATGTATTATTAATATTATCAATTTTATTATTATTTATTATATTTTCATATATTATTTTTATATTTATTATGTATTATTATTATTATAATATTATTTATAACAGGGCGGTATTGAGTATTGGGGGCTCTGGTGCGGTCAATGGCGCCCTAGCTTTGCGGGCCTGGACGTGTTTTCGTAGAGAGCATACCAATTATATAATTTTAAATCTGCACACTAAATGTAGTTAAGAAACCTATTAGACTTTTAATGGGAATATATTTATACTATATACCTATACTATATATATACGATTATATATATATATAATATATATATATAGTATTTGTAGTATATATATATATTATATAGTCTATAATATATATAATGTATATGTATATTTGTGTTAATCTATATATATATTTATATATATATAGTAATTCAATTATATTATATTATTTATTATACACCTAATAATATATATATATTATATATTATATTATATTAATATATAGATATTTATAGTTAGGGTTATAGGTATGATGTATCGGATGTAGGATTTCTGATATATAGTATTTATATATATATATATGATATATAGTTTATATATTATATATAATAATATATATTATTATATATATATTATATATATATTATATAATATATTATATAATTACCTTATATATATATATATATATATTATAATATTATAATATATATAAAGATTATTATTTATTAATATTATATTTTATTATTTATTATATAATTATCTATATATATGTTATTATAATTATATATATATATATATATATATCTAATATTATTATATAATTAATATAATATAATATATATATATATACTATCTATATAATTTACATTATATATATATATATAGTATATATTTACTGTATGTATTTAAAATATACTATATAAATATATATATATATATAATATTATATATATATATATATAACTATTATTATATTATATATCAATAAACTACTAGTATATATTATTAGAGCGGGTCATTGCGATAATGGGCGTTAAATTGTAGCCCTCTGGTGCGGTGAGGTCTTTAGTACGGCGTGGGGCCCAGAGTGATTGCCCAGGTCGCCCTGCCCTAGAGCCACCACTGATATTATATTATTATTATTATTATTATTATTATTATTATTTTATTTGATTATATATTTTATAATATATTATTTTTTATATTATTTTATTACTAATTATTATTATTATTATTATTGATATATATTATTTATATTTTATTATTATTATTATATCATTATTATTATTGATTATTATATTATTTATTATTATATTATTATTATATTTTATTATTTTATTATTAATATTATTATTTCTTATTATTCATTATTTTTTTTTGTAGATTTTAATTTCGGGTTTAGCTGATGATGGGTTGGTTAACTAAAACTTCTATGAAAATGATATCAAAGCTTTTTTGTTCGTCTATTTGTTTTTTTGTACACGTTGAGGTTTCCAAGGAGCAAATCTATATAGATCTATTATTATATATATATATAATATATATATTTATTTATATATATATTATATAATATTATATATATATATTATATATATATATATATATTATTATATATATATACTATATATATTAGTATATAATATATATGATATATTATATATATATGTATATATTCAATATATCACATAATAATATAAATTAAATTATATAATATAGATATATATATTATATATACCTATTATAAACACTATATAGTATATATATCTATACTATTATATATATTTATTTGAATATTTGTTTTTATATATATAGTTTGTTTTATCATTATTTTTTAATTTTTAAAATTGATAATGCATAATGTAACCAAAAAATTAATTTCAAATAATAATTTATTGCTCTTTCTTGTACATTATTAATAAAACCTTTGTTTATTAGTCCAATTTTGTTTGATTGCTTATTGATGCTTAAGTTTTTTAAAACAAACAATTAAGTTCATTTTAAGACTGGTTCTATCCATAATTTAAAATCATCACATCACAATTCAACTTATTACAATTTAAAAATTTATTTAAGAAATAAAGAATTTAAAATTAAAAAGAACTCATTTCGTACCAACAAATGGTATGAAGTATAAATAAAAATTATTCATTTGTAACAAAGTTGTTAAAAATTGCTAAAATATAAAAATATTTTTCAATTTATATAAGAAAATTGAAAATAAAGGTCTGTAAATGTATTATTTCAATACAATAAAAATAGTAAAAAGAAAATGCTTTATTGTCTAAAAATCAAAAATTAATTACTATAAAATTCATCTCTTCGCATATGCAGTAAAATTTATTTCAAATTTACAGCAACATAAAATCATATTCCTACTAAATATACATTTTAAAATCGTTTCAAATAATTTATTTTTTCTTGTCCGTATATTTGCTACTAATATCTTCCCAGGCTTTGTTGACATAAGAACGATTTCCCCATATTAAAGACTGACCAATTAGAGCATAAAATATACCGAACAGCGCGCCTCCTAAATGGGCTGCATGATCAAAGAGCTTCCATCTTAATATAATGCCAGATATATCTATAAACATAACGGCTTTAAATGCAGCATCTGCTGAAAAAGACATATTTGGTATGAGCACCATTCCTAATTTGGCATCTGGGTATTTTGTACAATAGTACCCTAGCAATGCCATTATTGCACCAGAAGCTCCGACAGATGGTCTACCAGTTCGCCTTAATAACTTAAAGATGTTGCTCGTAAAGGAAGAAACTACTCCTCCAGCAAGATAAAAACCTAAGAATTGTTCTGGTCCTAATATAGTACATGTTACTATACTAAGATTATTAAGTGCATACATATTCATAAATAAATGTAATGGTGCATAATGACTAAATGTTGATAAAAACATAGGCCAACAAACTGCTCTTGCTGTTGGAGAAGAGCAAAAATAATTCACGATTATACTTTGTAATGGGGGATATCTCCAGCAAAAGAAAACCAATACATTCATAGCACATATACTCCAAAATATTTTCCCACAATCTAATAAGGATGCATTCAAGTATCTATCCATAATTTTACTAAAATCTTCTTCTTTATGTTCAAAACCTTCCAGTTTATCCCAACTTGAATTAATCCACTCTGATAAATCTTGTTTTTCAAAGGATTTTTTAACATTTTCATAATGCCATATAGAAGATCCAACAAAAACTGTACAACAAAATCCAGAAGTAAATATAAAACATTTCAAAACAACCGGTAAGGTTCGACTTCCATGTGTATCTTCTGATTTTATTTTTGGAGCCAAATTCATTCCAACATCTTCCCGAGGCGGTCTTTTGCTAAAATTTCTACATGGGTTTCTCAAAGGATAAGAATAATTACCTTTTGGAAACAAACATCTTCCTCTTAGCCTTGATAGCAAATTCATAGTAATTTATAGGCTAATAACAGTAATAATTTAACTATTGAAAAGTATCATAAAGCTAGTAATAATTTAAGTATCTGAAAAGGAATAAAGAAAATTATTTAATTATAAAGACTTTACAATATAATACTCATTTACAAAATATCGATAAATTGATCAACTACATATATCGATTACTCTACCCAAAGTTATGGACATATTGATCGATTATATTTATCGTTTCCATTACCAATATAGATTGACTGCATTCACGAAATTTTTTCTGCTAATGTATGAAAAATCTATAATCAACACTAACATTTATTCAAAGTGACTTATTAAAACATCCGTACTAGGGGATATATATATATATATATATATATATATATATATAATATTATTAATATATATAATATATATATATATATAGTATTATATATATATATATATAAATTATAATTTTTTTTTTTTTACATCATCACCGCTCACGGGCAAAGCCCTATTCAAGGAGGGGTAGTTAAATAAAAACAAACTTCAACAACGGCAAAATTACCAGATGAGCACAGCACGCGGCCTTTTAAAGAGTGAGGGAGGATTAAATTGAGTAGAAACACAGAATGGGACAGAATTCCACAGAACAGAGGGTGGCAGGAAAAGAAGGATGCACCGCCAGCGAACTATTCTGGATGTTGCAATATCAACACAATACGTCATGTGCCGACACACACCCCTTGTGCTACGAGGGCGTCTTAAGGTGGTGGCACGCGAGTGAAAGTTCCCTCTAGCACTTGCCGCTACGGCACCTAGTGAAAAGAATAAAGCATACCAACATCGCCGCTAAAGAAAGTAGTTCAAACTGAACTTTAGAAAGAAACGCGACAGTTTATAAGTCTATTCTGCCTTCCTGACTTCGAACCCAGTGATCCATAAAGCCCGGGCTTCGTGAAACCATGAGTCCGCCCCCCAAGAATGAGAAGCAATGACTCCATACAGGGCGGATGAGGCCCTTTGTATAACTGGTAATAAGTTAACTTAGTGAAAAGATAAAAAGAGTCTACGCCTAGTACCTTATAACAAGGATACTCCCCAGTTCCTTGAGCCGCCTTACAAACCTTTGATTGAGGTTTCCAAACATTCTTTTTTTTATGTAGCCAAGGGAGTTATATTGTCAACAGAGTACAGAGACGAGAGAAACCGGCTCGAAAAGATACGAAAGTTAGAAGGTGTCTTTTCAGAAGAAAGGAATTGAAGAAGCTGAGTTTTATAAAAATTGAATGCACAAGTTCATGACGACCCCACCCGGAAAATTCATCCATATCACTGAGTAATCTAGAATCGGATAAGATTAAGACGAAAGAGGCAATTCTATGAAGTAAAAGGGAGGGAGCAGAATTGAAATGACGTTGAAGAATGAAGGTCGATCAATCGAGCATATGGAGTAACAGAGGTCTAGATTGTGCACAGGTGAGAAGATCATTAATTTAAAGTAGGAATAATTAGCTAGGGATGATAAGACAGAACCCTGCAGATTATAGACGACCACTATGACAAGAATACAGCGAATAAAGAAGGGTCGCTCCCATCAACAACACCTGATAATTGAGCCGATTATGAGAAGATAACAGACATAAGTAAGCAAGTATACAGGAGGAAACCCAAAGGGAGGGAAGCTTGGAGCAGCAGTTACGCGTAGCCATACCCAGGGTCTAAATCCTTTGATTATGGTTCAAGCGCCACCGCAGATCTCCCCGAGTCCTAAGCGGCGGAAAAACCATTAATCGGTGCATTAAGTTAAAATAGGAAAGTATATCACTAGTTAGACCTCGAACGCGAAAAGCCTACTTGGCCGATCGGAAAAAGAAGAGAATGAGATTCCCAGATGGTCATAAGAATGAAGATTAGAAGGGTTTTCAAAGATCTAGATACCCTCAAATGCTTTATACGTCAACCCACGCGCAAGCTCCCTCCGAGTTCCTACATCCTGACGGAAAAACCAATAAATCGCTTTAAATAGGAAAGTCATAATCACAGTTAGACCTCAACGCCAAACCCTACTGCCGATCGGAAAGGAAAAATGAGTGAATTCCAGATGTCTAAGAAGGTTGAGATTCTAAGATATAGACTCAGAATGGTTCGAAAGATCTTATATAAGATACACAGGTAACTTATAGGGGCAATGAGTTAGAAGATCTAGAGCGGGTGCTTCCTTTTTCGTGAATATGTTGACAGTAGCCGTGCTTCCAACAGCTGAAGGAAACTTGTTAGTATGGAGAATAGAGAAATAGTTGAACTGAGGGGAGGGGCCAGCTCGGAAGCACACTCCCTCAAAACTATGGGAGGAATGATCATCCGGGGCACCCGCCTTCCTAACGTTCATAGATACTAGGATCCTACACACCCACAAAGTGTATATCACAGGCAAAGACATAAGGACACCTGAGATGGAGAAGGTGGGGAGGAGAGGAATGCCAAAGCGTCCAGTTTGAGTTAGAGAAAATAGGAGCCAAGAGATTGCCTCTTCATTTGGAGAGTACAACAGAGCCATCAGATTCAATGAGAAGAGGAAAGCAGTATTAATACAGATAGTGTTAGAGAGTTTTTTGGCAAGAGGCCAGAAAGATTTCGCAGTAGGAGAACCAAGAGGTTAAGCGCATCCTTCGTTTTTGATGAAAAGCCCGCTTTCTCTATGCAAGAGTATCCCTGCCCAACATTTCTATGTGAATGATAATATTTAGCGAGTCAGTTATAGAGAACGAGAATTTCCACACCCGATAAGCGCTAGTCTCTAGCCGAATGCCATGAGAACAGCACGAGAGAACCATGGATTCATGAGGAGAAAGATTTAGTCGAAAGAAGCAGAATGAAACCTGCCTACCATCCCCAGTCAGACATATGTACATGCCTCCCACTTAGTGCCAAAAGCCAAGCGTCGATGCAAGAGTCAAAGCGATTCATTCCAATTTAGTAGTTAGCGTAGAACGACGCAAGGCCCCGCCAAATCCCCCGATCAAAGTGCCCAGAAAAACGCATTAGGGCAATGGAGCTGTTGCGGAGAGGAAAGTATTTAAAGTTTAAGAGAATAAAGGTTGTGTCCAGAATTTACCATATAGGAGCGAACGTAGGTATTTATAGAGAGAAGACAGTGGTGAAACATAGGTCAAGTGTTCAAGAATTGTTAGGAATCTGGATGTGTGTATTTTCTTTGATTAGTTGCCTCCAGATCGTTGAGAATGCGGAATGATTCGGCCTCCTCCCCACCTAAATCAGTATGAGGAAGGATCCCAACCATTCAGGTTGTGTACATTGAAATCCCTCTAAAATAGAGGACCTCAGTATTTGAATGAGAAGAAATAACAAGTCTCGTGAGAGTAGTAAGATATTCAAAGAAAGAGTATGAAAATCTGTCTCTGTAGGAAAACAGTAGCAGAAAAGCCACAAATTATGTAGTTAGAAGAAGAAAGATTTTGAGCCACAGAGCATCAAGTTAGGAGAATCGAGCATTCACGAGACGGTTACAGTAGTATTAATTGTTTACATAGCACACACTCCAACCCTTCAGACCGGAAATTATGAAATAAGTTAATTTGAAATTAAACGAGTTAGAGGATGAATTCTAGCCATCTGAGTCTCAGACTAAACGCAAAAAAGGTTAGGGATAGATAGAGTTAGTGAGGGTGATCTTCCACAGAGGCCAAGTTTAGATTTTATAGCCGCGCGGATGTTGAGGTAAAGTTAATGTGAAAGCCCCGCCCCCGTCAAACTCTAGCCATATATATATATATGCTATATATATATAGTATATATATCATAATATATATATATATATATGTATATTATAGATATATATATATATATATACTATTATATATATATATAGTATATATAATACATACATACACATACACACATCACACTATATATTATATATATATATAATATATATATAATATATATATAATATATAATATATATAGTATATTATATATATCTATATTATATAATTATATATTATAATATAATATAATATATACTATAGCATATATACCAAATAACATATATAAATCAATATATATATATATATATATATTATATATATATTATTATATATATATATATATATATATATATATATATATATATAATATATTATTTATTCATAACAGTATGTATAACGATAGTGAAGCGTGGTAAGAATAAATTGGTGTCAAAAGTGATTGTTTAATAATTAATAGCGGAGTGAGCAGGATATATTATGTCCCCTTGTCTATCAATTTGTAAATTGGATGATTTATGAAAGAATAAAGATGGGGGTGCAGAAATGGTGTAATGTGAATGATGGAGAATGAGTGAGTGAGGGCTGAATCTATCCTATTATATGCCGGGATGATTTGTTGTGTGTGAATTCTGAAGAGAGTTTGAGAGATTGGTAGAGAGATTTGTTAGGGTGTGTTAAAAGGAGGGGTTTGACAATAAACGTAGATAAGTAGTAAGGTTATTGTTATAAAGTGTAGGGACACGTCCTCGGGCTGGAAGTTGATGTTTAGATGCGGCAGCAGTCTGAACAATGTCTGAAGTTTAAATATTTAGATGTATGTTGAGTGACTGGAAGGAACGGATGTCGTGATGCAGAGTTAGTAGAAAGTGGTGAATGTAGGAAGTGGTCTGGTGCAATAAATAGTTGGTGGACCGAATAAATTAAGTCTTGATGTCGCTAGGGTCTACATAGAGGTATGTGGTTACATGTTTAATGTATTAGTAGTGAGACTATGTCTGAATTAAGTTATAGATCCTAAAGTTCAACGGTTCAGATGGACAATACTTAGGTGCTTTATGTGTGAAAAAATTGATAAAATGAGGAAGAACGTATTAGAGATTAATGTCGTGTTGAAAGGAAAGGTAATGAGAGAATAAACGAGAGCACATTAAGAGGTTTGGTCATATGGAAAGGATAATGACAGTCGTGGTTTTTTAAGCTATGTTATTTGTGGTGAGTAATGTGTTGAGAATCGACCGCTGGGAGACCGAAGAAAAAGAGTGGATTGAGTCAGTACACGAATTGCTGAAGGAGAGTAGACGGAGAGTGTAGAGTTTGGCAGAGCTGAAGGAATAAAGCGTGCCATTAATAGGACGTGAAAGAGGTTTTGTCGATGGGGTATGTTGTGGTCCACCGGCAGGACGGGCGGATTTGAAAAACAAACTTACCCCACTTGAACGATATGCCATAGTGACGGTCCGTTCGCTGTCCCGTGAAGCTCTTTAGGGTGGATTTTCTGACTGCGACGATGTATTCTCAAAATGTATTAAGGGGCGGTAAGGCTGGCTTTCTTTTTCGACTTGTCATTAAAGACCTTTCTTCTTCTCTTTTCCGATCCATGTCACGCACCTTACCCCAGTCTGGGGAAAGAAGTAAATAATATATATATATAGAATATATATAGTATTATATATATTATATATATATTATATATATTATATATATATATATATATATATATATAATATACTATATATATATTATATTATATATATAAGATATATATAATATATATATATATATATATATAACTACATATAAATAAATATACTATATATATATATATATTATATAACCAGAGCGTAGCAGCATTCCGATATACTCGACTTATTCCGTACTGAGGAACTATTTGAGAGTAACGCCACCCCGCACTTTTTCATCATGTAACGCCACCGAATAACTTCCGTTATTTTTCCTCCGTTACTTTTATTCAGTATACCATTCTTCACTTTTTGAATGTTGATAAGCCAACTTGACCACCCCGTAAACTAAAAAATCCTTTTATAATAGTATATATTTATAATATATATAATATATATATATATAGTTATATAATATATATCATTATATATATATACTATATATATATAATATATATATTACTATATAAATATAATAATATAAATACATATATTATATATATATAATAAAATAGTATAATATATATAATTAAGAAATAAGGGGAATAGAATAATTAATGAATAGGGATGGTGACTTCGTAACTGATGAAATGTGAGAGGAGTGTGTGGTTAGAACACTTCGAAAATCTGCATAGCATTCGGCAGTAATGTTGAGGTGATAGTGGAATTGTGGGGTTGATGGTGCAAGAAGGATTATGTATTTTGGGGATGAGTCATTTAGTAAGGAGGAGTTAATGGTTAGAGTGAGAAATTAAGAATAGTAAATCTGCAGCCATAGATGAAATTATTGGCGAAATGATCAAAACGGTGGCGAGATGGTGATTATTGATTTGTGATAGTGTTAACAACGTTATGAGGTATATTTCTCAAGGATCAAGAGGAGAACATTAAGAGTACCTTATTATAAGGGTTAAGAAGATAAGGAAACTTTAGAAATTATAGGGGAAGTAGTTATTAAGTGTAGTAGGATAGATATATACTGGTACTTTGGTCGAAAGAGTGAGAATTCGTGGTGATTAATGGCTGATATGAAGAACAAGGTGCGTTTAGAAATTGGTAGAGGAGTTGGAGAATCAAAATGATTTTGAGAAAAGAGAGAGTAGAAGAATTAAAATTGTTATTTTGTTTTTTGGATTTGCAAACAGGTGTACGATTATGCGATTAATAGAGGAAGCTTCTATGGCAGGTTTATTGACTATATGGGGTTGTGGAAGCCTTCTGAATAAAATCAAAAGTATGTATGACGAAGTGACGCTGTTGTAAGAAATAAATGTGTGAAAGTGACATGTTTTAATATTAATTAGCGAGATGAGGCAAGGATGTTTGCTATGGTCATGCTTTGTTTATTCATTGTATACTGGTATGGGTTATGAAAAAAAAGACTGTGGGGGTGACAGGGGATGGTGTTTAGAATGAGGAAGATGGAAGTAGTTAGGTTTGCGCCTACCTATTATATGAGATGCATTTGAGTTTGGTGTAACGCAAATCAGTAGAGTTTGAGATCGGTACAGAGATTTGACAAGTGTAAAAGGAATAGTGTTTCGAAGCGTAAACGATAGATACAGAGTAAAAATTACCGGTAGTGTTGGAGATCAGTCCAGTGTAAGTTATGTAGAATTTGGTGAGTGGCTGACCACAGATAGTTGCCAGTTAAATATTGTATTCTAATGATAATGCATGAAAAGACACCCGCATGATCGCCCAGGGTTATAGTATTGAAAGTTGGAGGCAGGGAATGGTGGCTGGTGCAATAAATCCTTGGTTATATGAAAAGACTAAGTCTTGAGTGCCTAGGGTCTTACAAAAATATTTTCTTTAATAATAATGATAAAGTTGAAAATATTAGATATAAAAAACAATAAGTTACCTAAGATACCGTAATCTAATGTTCAGTCAAAAGCTAAAAGTACGACGAGTAACGGCACTCGTTACTATTTCCTTCAAAGAAACGAATAACAATAACGAACTACCTTTTTTCGAGTTAACGGAAGATAACGCATAACGGAAACTTACTTTTTTTGCAGTATAACGATGCCAGCCATTATATATAATATATAATATATATATATTATATATATATATATATATATACTATATATATATATATATATATATATATATATATATATATATATAAACTATATATTTATATATATTTCATGCCGTAGTTAAGGATAGGGCTGCGTAGCCATGCCATTCTTAAACTCAATAACTTTATTCAAGAAACAAAACATCAAGAAAATATTAAAAAAATATTATAATTATAAAACCCCACGATCATAAGAAATTGATTAAACTTACAAAATCTTAAGAGAGATTAATTGAAAATTAAGATAGAAGAGATGGTCAGCCTGGTTTATTGGTTATTGATTCTTATTTGCCATTGTCTTTCATGTTCTCACTGGAGCAAGGAATAAAATAGAAGTTGGCTCTCAGAACCCAAACTAAGCTCTTGTCAACATAAGAATATGGCAAGCCATAGACTTTAGACCACTAAAAAAAGAAATCACAATAATATTATGTCTCTAAGTGCTATTTAAGAACGAGGACAGGAGCCTGGCATCTTCGAGAGTATTTCTAATTGATTGTGACGCAATGCTATTTATTCGAGAAAGGAGAATATATTTTTTTTTTAACCTCATTATCTTTTCGCAGATAACCTGTCTATATCCTTTCTCCGACATTTACAATTTTAATTAATAATCTAATATATATATAGGTAATTAATAAATATTAATATATTTGAGCTATACCAAAGATAAAGTAGCTTGTATAGGAAATGACCCTTTTAGGATAATATTAAAGGAGTCCAATAAATATAATGAATAAAATATTTTAAGATGATAATAATATAATAAGTCAGATAAGTGAATGAGTGAATGTGTTTATAGTGGAGTTTATAAATAGGAGGGCAGAGTATTTATATCAACTGAGTTAGTTGTAAACTTGTTAAACATGATATATATTATAATTTTTTATCTGTTTATTGTGAAGTTTAATATATTAAGTTATTCCTTATTTCACGTATGAGTCATGTGTGTGATTAAGCGTGTACCTGGAAGGCCTATAGCGTCTGTTATATAATAGTCCGTCATTAAATGTATTCTAAAATACTATAATGCACAGTAAAACGGAATTACATTGCTTGAAATCCTGTGTCTCAAAAGTAGCCCTGATAACTAGAAAAAATTTAATTTATTATCTCATAAAACTACTTAAAATAGTAACTACAGCGAATAGGAATTACATTTTATGTGTAATAATTCCAATTATTTGTAAATAAATATTTCACTATAAGAAAATGTAAAAAAAAATAATAGTAAATAATAAATAATATAAATAGTGTTATACATTTTATTAATTAGTATTATATATATGATATTTTAGAAAATGTTTTCTTATTATTTTATGATGAATCTTTTAGTTTATATTTGTGGTTT
Organism: Trachelipus rathkii; assembly: GCA_015478945.1. Lineage (NCBI taxonomy): Eukaryota > Metazoa > Arthropoda > Malacostraca > Isopoda > Trachelipodidae > Trachelipus > Trachelipus rathkii. Next base: position 7,733 of record JABUQX010084792.1, on the reverse strand, counting down.
ATCTTTAAATTTAATTTAGAATTATTATTTTTCTATTTATTTATAATTATTTGTCTATTATTTAATCAGGCACACTAGGGTGCTCGAGATCCGATTATACTGATTATTAATTGGAATATCAATTATGTGGTGAAGATCTATTTTTACTCTATATTTAACCCTCATTTGTTATTGGAGTTGTGAGTTATTAGGGGCGGAGTAGGAACCATCTCTCTGCATAATACATTCCAATTATTATATTACTCAAAGAGACTCGTGGTGGGTTCCGGTGACCTCTACTCCACGTGTGTAGGACGTCTATTGATAGCTAATGGCACCGACTTAAATCACCCGGAAAGGAGTCAAGAAATCCGAGGAAGAACCCTACGGCACACTATGAGCACTCACCCTCTTCCGTGGATGCTCGCGGTTTAGAAATACATAGTTGTATTAAGCGCGACTATGGAGATTTCTACCGGTATCAAAAAGAATTTGATATACTAAACTACTGGCTTATTCTTTATAGTAAAATAACTAACTAAACATAAAACAATAAACTAAACTTTTAAACTATAGTACACTAACTTCATATCTATCTTTTAATCCTATCGCTATTTAACCTAAACCTCAATATATAAGTGATCTATATATTTATCATAATAATAGGCTCTATTAATAAATATATAATTCATATATATAATTAATATAACTAATATATAATAATATAAACTTAATAATTAATAATAAACTAAATAATATTATTTATTTATTTTATTTAATATAAAATTATATTTAAATTTTCAAATTTTAATCCTAATGTAGAAATAAACATGTCAAGCTGACATGGATCCTTTAATAATTGAAGTATCCTATTTTCTCCTGTTTAGCTTATTGGTAGTGTGATATTGTGTAATATTTAATTAATTTTTTTATTTTTTTTCTCTTAGTTTCTAGGTGATTTATTATTCCAACTTATTGTAACCTAGTGATATATTCTCTTAGCATATAATTGTATTTCTCATTTAATTTAAGTTATCATCATGTAAAGCAAGTATAAATATAAGTTGTATTAAGAAACATAATGAAGACGGACGAAGTAAGAACAGGACAGCTGAAGCCCCATGAAGAAGAAGAAGAAAGTGTAAGAATATCTCTTGTTATGGTATAGTGGCAATAAATAATATTATTAATAAATAATAAATTAATATAATAATATAATTATTAATATATTAATTATTATATAATAAATAAATAATTAAATATTTAAATAAATAAATAAATTAAATATAATAAGTGAAATTATTATATGTAAATAAAATATAATTAAATAATTATTATAAAATAATAATAAATTAATAAGTAAATTAATATTAAATAAATAATAATAATAATAATAATAATAACTAATAATAATTAATATAATATTAATAAACAATTAATAAATAACATAATATATAATTAATAAAAGCAATTTATAAATAATAATTAAATTTACTATCCGTTAAATACTCTCAGTAGACAAATACGCTGAATATATATTTTTTGAATTCATCTTAACAACCTGTCACAAAAGCTTCAGATTAACCTTTATCATTTTAATTGTAATTTATTGCAACATGTGCATATTATACATAATACTAAAGATCCTATATTTATTATAATGTTAACGCACCAACATAACATTAATTTAATAACTACTTCACCAATCATTATCATGTGTGAGATCATTTGCTACTCAATATTATGTATACAACACTATCATTATTCATATTAAATAATATAACTATAATTTTATAACTAAACGTGTAGAACAGTTTAACATTGTTTTATTTCCTGTGGGGTTTTCATAATTATATATATATTATAAGTGCTACAATATATTTCTTCTAATATAGGCTATTGTATTTTCTAGTCTATAAATCATTTTGTTGATAAGCTTCATAATGAACCTAACACTCATATCCATCCTTTAGAATGCTATATATGTATAAATATAAAATTACAGAAGATATTAAGCAGTGATCTATGCCAAAAAGCAATCTGCAAGCTATTTTCACCATGCTTGCTTTTATAAGGGAAAAACTTTTCAAATGTAAGAAAAGTAATAAACCATTTCAATTGTCACACGACACGACTCGATATATTTTCTCTCAGAATAATTTATACGTGGAGAAATGGAGATAGAGAATAACGAATAAAGATAAATAACATAATAAGTAATAAATAATAATAATATGATTATTATTATCTCGAAAAATTAAGAATATAGGATCCAATGAACAACACATTATGCCAGTCTTATCAATATCTTAAATATAAGTAACTGATTTTATAAATAAAAATAGATACTCATATTAATTTCCGACATAGACTCAATAATAATAATAATGCAATAATGATGATCATACATATATAATGAATCAAGAAATACAATAATGGAAAATAATAGAATAATAATCATAATAATAATACTAATATGATAATAATAATAATATTAATTATAATAATAATATTATAATAATAATAATAATGATAATAATAATAATAATAATAAATAATAAATTAGTTTTATAATAACTTTAATAATAATCCAATATAGCAATTCATAATAAATAAATGTTTTAGTAGAGACTCAGAGTAATTTAACCTAAATATTATAGCAGAATTATTGCTAATAATAATTATATAATATAAATTAAATATATAATAATGAAATAATAATATATAAATGGTAAGTGATTTATATATTCTTTATATATAATAATATAGAAATGATAAATAAAAAATTAATAGAAATTCTTATTATTTAAATTAATATAAATAATTATGATAATAAATTTTTAAAATAACATTTAGATTAAGATATAAAATTACAATTATATAATATTCAATAAATATATATATAAAAACCTAAAAATAATATAATATGTGGATAATATAAGTGTATAGTGAAATGCTATAACTCTAAATACCCTCAGAGGATCCATTAATAACCTACATAATAATAATAAATTATTTTACTTATAATAAATATTTTACTGATAATTAATAATATATTATATATATATAAATTATTATTATATATTATTTAAATATTTTATACTCAAACCAACTCACTACTATTGTTTATATTAATATTACCTGAATACAATAATATCATATCAGTATATTAATAGTCACCGTACGTCAACGTTAGTGTATTGAATCCACAATAAAGGAAGTTCGTTTAACTAAAATCTAAATTATATTAATAACACTAAAAATGGGTCATATAATCCTATTGCATTTACTATTGTCACTGATGATATTTGAAAGCTGGATAAATATTACTCATGTCATATTATTAAAATATTAGCTTCTATCCTCTGTGTATTTTAATATAATAACAAACCTACAATTAATTCCAAAGAATCGTATATATTTTACTAAACTCTTTTCGTCCGAAAAATCATTATTTCTAGATTATAATATATATTAATTTAATTACTATATATATATTATATATTATAATATATATATAATATAATAATAATATATATATATATATAAGATATTATATTATATATATATAAATATATATATAGTATATATATAATATTAAGTATATATATAATACTATATATATATAATATATTATATATTATTATGGTCATAAATTAATGTAAGAGACATGTACTGTGACTTAATTTTTCTAAAAAAAAATTTCTAATTTCAAGAAAAAATTTATTCATTAAGTTCAGAATAAAGTTAAGTCTAAAGTGTAAAAGATAGTAAAATTTCTTATAGTGGCCAATAATCTGGATATTTATGCTCCACACAAGCTAATGCTGACATAAATTTACACTCGTGGGGTTATAAAATACACAGTTTAAGTCCGTAACTTAATCATGTTGTTCTCAGCTCCTAAGGCACAGATTAAAATTTAAGGTTAAAATAAAGCAATTCTATATCGATATACTCGGAACTACGGTTAGCTAGTGATATAACTTAAGTACAGATCGGTGCCGAGATATCGTTTGAATATCCATGTCAGGATTTTTTAAAGATAATAGCGTTTGCACGTGCGTAATTATATGAGAAATTCCTGTTGTCCGAACCACCTCCTTTTGTGTCCCGTTCAACCCATTTTTTATTATTGAAAAAGATAAGTGTTTGAACTTTATTATAAGAATTCTTATTAGTTATAATAAAGAAAAATACAATTTTTATTATTTATGTTTATATTTTATATAACTATATTTCCTATTTTTCTCTCGGAGGTTACATCCGCATTTTCTGAACTAAAATTCACAAGACCAAAACACTAAATCTCTACACTAGAATTTAAATTATTTAGTACATATTAATTAAATTAACATTTAAATTGATTTTATGATGATATTGAGCTATTACCTTCATCTTTATTTAACTTTAAATTAATTTTTTATTGCTTAATATCATACAAACAGTGACATTTTCTCGAATTTCAGTGTTAAAACTCACCCAAAAATAATAATATTTATAATATTAGTATATGATAATATATATATATTATATATATATATATATATTAATTATATATTTATTATATATATTAATAATAAGTATTTACTTTAAATATATTTAATAATGTCAATAATATTATTAAATATATTTGATAATTAATAATATTAATTGGCATATAATATATATATATTATAACCTGTGTTAAATAATATTAAATAAATATTTAAATATATATAGTATATTAAATATATATATAATTAATAATATATATAATATATATTTAAGGTGATAAAACTTAAGTTTCTGCTCATATATTAGACCGTTATCGGAATAAAAATTGCGATATAATCGCTAATGTATATTTCTCTAGGATTACTCGATTAATAGTATTTCTAGAATATAGTATATGAGTATATTAATATAATATATATATATATTATAATATTTATATATTAATATATAATATATTATATAATATATTTTGGTATATATATTAATATATAATATAAAGTTATAAAATTCATCAAGTAAATTAATTTAATTATTATATTTAGACTTAAGTATCAATTACTTATTATTACAATTAATTAATATATATTATATCTATTATATCTTTAAATATCTAATTTATTATTTTGATATCTCTAAAACATAACTCAATAGCATACAAACATTTATACATTCATTATACTTAATAATAATATATATATATATAATATATATTTAATACCTATAAATGATATATCACGAGGTAATTAAATAAGCGTTTATATATAAGTACTTATATATAATTGTCAATCGACTCTGTAGAGCTATATTCAGGACAAGAAAATCGTTTCTCGCATCTACTAATAATCTTGAATGAATTTTAACTAATTCACGCAAAACCACAGAGACTCTTTATTTTCTTGACCAAACTTGCTCTTCAGAAATTAATCTCGCTACGGAACAGATGAAAGTCCTTGTCCCTAAATAAGTTGAAATGGGATATAAAGGGAATTAGACTAAAGATGCTACTCTGAAATAAAAAATGGGACATTAATCACATAAATAACCAGTCGGCCTGTAACCACTAAAAACACTAATCACGAATAAAACCATCGGAAGGAAATTTATAACACGTTTCCGCTTGCAAGAAAAAAAAAAATTTCAAGAAGGTGGCACCGATTACCAAGCGACTGGTCAGAGAAGTGCTAATAAGAGGAATAGCTTTCATCTGATGGATAAAAGCTGTCCAAATTAATTTACATTTACTCTACATGCTCGTATAGTCTGGTTGACACTTGAAGATCAGTTGATGCAAAACAAATTAGGTAAGATCAAAGATAGAACCTGCAAACAATTACTATGAGAAAAATGAAGATTCAGGATAACTCTGGCCTTTCATACTGTCTGAAAACCACGCGAATAGGGGTTCCAATCACTATTAACCCAATAATTAAATTTATTTATTAAATAAAAATAAATCAGGAAAAGCAACTGAAAATACCAACTAATTTGGAAAGCAAAGTATGTCAACTTATTTCGTGTTGGCGACATGTATATTTCCAATAGAGAAATAATTAATTTTACTAGTAACTAATTACTAATACAATAACCATGTGTATAACTTCAACTCCAGTATAATTTTTCATCAAAATGGTATCAATTTGAGTTTTAAACTCGGAGTATAAACACTCTTTTTCCATTCCAGCTTCTTAGCCATATCCTTATTTATACCAAACCAAGTAAAGAATATCGGTTTACGTGTCCTAACAAACCTAAATTTAATACCCTATAAAGAATAATAAGTCTTTTGAGTTAAAATCAATAAGAAGAAAAAAAAAACAGCTTAAATGAAACAAACAAAGCAGCACAACAACAGTAAGAAAAAACATCATGCAGGAAGCTCACTTTAACATACTGAATACAATACTGAAAAAAAAAAAATCAATCTCGTTTCCTGTATCGCACCGTTGGTTATCATACGCATGTGTTTCCAATCTTTCCTGAATTACAAAAGTGTACCACTACATGATCGTCTTGCTTATCTATTATCAAAATCCCCTCATTTTCGTAGCCATGTCCTCTTCGTTTTTCTGGGGAAATTGAAATTATTCTTTAAGATATAAATATTCCTCATTGTCAATCTTATTCGTATTGTTTAAGTGTTATCCTTGGCGGAATTCCGACAACTGCTGAAAACAAAAAATGACGCCCATTTTTAGTTTCACCGGTAAGTTTTTTTTTTTTTTTTTAAATTGGATTTTTTTTTTTGGTACAGTACGAAAACTGTATCACAGATAGTATCAAGGTGAAAACCCTGAATTTACCTACAATATCGAAGATGATAATTACAAGTTTACAACTGGCATATATAATTATGTAACGAAACTGTTTTTAAGAGGAATGTGTCTGACCAGAAGATGGAATATCAAGGTAAAAGTGAAAATTGTTTTGGTCAGTGAAAAAAATTCATTTGCTTAATGTAGTAGATAATAACATTTGAAACAGTTATCAGAATTTTGAAAGCCATTCTTAAAATGTTTTAATGAAACTTTTTTTTGTGCAAAAAGTTTTGAATAAATAAGTGAAACTTATAGGAAGACCTTAAAAAGAGTTTGAAAGTTCAGTGTTTGAAAGAACTTCTGGACAGTTTTAGCGATGCAGTCTATAGATATTAATTAAATTACTGAATTTGTAGATAGTAACTACTCTCTCCAATGCTTATTTAAATACAAAATATCAAGTGAACTACGAAAACAAGCGTATGATTATATATTTACTACAATCTTAATTTACGGTGGTTACTACAAATTTCTTTCTTTTTTTTTATCAACTGTAAGTTATTTTGTGATTTTAATTTTGTCACATCATTCCTTTAATGCACATTTATTTATATCGAGCCTTTGCTAAATGCCGGAAAGGCGAGTCTTTTAACATTGAGTAGTATTAAGCAGGGTTGTGGAGTCGGTTCAAAAAATTTCCGACTCCGACTCCGACTCCACCCTATTGAAAATTACCGACTCCGACTCCGACCTCTTGAATATTACCGACTCCGACTCCACCCTTTTGAAAATTACCGACTCCGACTCCACCCTCTAGAAAATTATCTATATGAAAAATATAATATAATATAATAATACTATAGCTTACTTATATAAAATAATATATATATATATATATAAATTATATATATATATAATATATATATATAATACTAAACTAATATATATAATATATTATAATATATACTATAATTATTATTCCGAGAGCTATGGGTACCCTGT
>JABUQX010084791.1:10000-24683 GCA_015478945.1 Trachelipus rathkii | reverse complement strand
ATATATCAGATATAATAATAGTAATTCCTTATATATATATTATATATTATTAAGTATTATATGATCACTTCTATATATATTATATTACTCTGATTAATAGATGTCTTATCTCTTAAATTAATTCTCTATATTTATACACTATTATATTATATTATCTATCTTATAATATATATCTATTAGTTCAGTTAATATATATTATATGATACTGATTACTATATATACTAATTCTACCTATATATCATTATATACTATATACTATTATTATTATATATATACTATATATCATATATACATAATTTACAATAGACTTATATACTATATCATATATACTCATATATATATATAATTATATTATTAGAATAACATTATAAATATATAGTATATAAATATAAAATATATATTAATTAATTAAATACTCATCTATATTAAATATACATTTAATATATATCATTTATACAAACATATATAGATATAGTATATAAATTATAATATATATAAATATAAAATATATATAGAGTATATTATAATAATTCAATTAATATAGGTATTATACTATACTATATATATCATAATTATATTATATATATATATATTACTATATATATATAGCATATTATACGCTATAATAATTACATTTTACTACCGTGCTTAGGACAGCTAACTAATTATGATATTTATAGGAAATATTTATTGTTTCTTAAGCAATTTGTTCTAAACTTTACAAGATTATGATTCGGCTTTACTATCCTTCTAACATAGTTAAGCAGTACTACGCTATAGTCGTTGATATATATCAAGGGTACGCTTAAATAGTTCATACTGTGTATAAGTTTACTATGAAATATTCGCTGCAGTATCCTAATACTGTATTTATATCGAAAACGATTGGCTAGATGTATAGTATTATACTAAATGTCTGTTGTGTGAAGCGAGCTACTGCACGAAACGTTGCTTAGGCGATGCCCGATAATATTACCCGTAGTCGCTCTAATATCATACTCAAATTACATATATAACTACTTATAGTACTATACTTATATATTCTATATATAATCAGATTCGATTAAAAATCTGTCTCCTTACCTCTTCCTGTGTAGTGTTCATTAAAATTATATATATATATCCTAACTCCATTGCTATTATTAAGCCTATGATACGCAGTAACAAAATCATAAGGTAATATGACATAATATATATTCAAGTATGTTTTATGTACAATATATAGTACTCATCTCTATCTATCTATCTTCTTACCAACCTTATATATTATTACTTATCTATCTATCTATCTTATCTATCATTCTATATCTTCTATCATTTTAATAATACTGATATGATATAATATTATATATTTCTTCCTTTTTATTTATCATACTATCTATCTATGTATCATACTATCGTATCTTAATCTTATATCTATCTATCATACCTAAATTCCTATACTATATCAAATTCTATTAGCCGGTATCTCTTGAAATAACGATCTATTAAACTTATATTTTACTTGCCTAGTAACTGTTTCCCACTCTTATCCCTCGTATTTTTTGTGAAGTATATATACAAATCTGTTATATTTTTGTTTCGATGTAGTATTTATACAAATTATATTTTTGTTTATTTTTTTTATTTGAGTCAGACTTTTTAATGATAAAAATATACTTCAAATCATATTTTTTATTTTAATATTTAGTCTCAATTTCTTTAATCTTGGGCAACCAAAATAATCTCTCTTTATTTTTTCCAATATGGTTTCTTTTTTTTTTTTTTTTATTTTGTTATTTTTTTTTTTTTTTTATTTTTTTTATTTTTAATTATCATGAAGGTTTGCTCCATCTCAATAATTTCTAGTTTCTTAGTGCTTATGAATTTTTACTTCTAGCTCTCTTCTTATATCTTATTTTTATATTTTATATTCTTTTTTTTATTTATCTTATACTTTTATATGCGAGCCATGCGACTTCTTCATGACTTCTTTAGAGTTGTGAAAGATCTCATTATTACTCACTTCCTATTCGTGTTAGTTAAGTCCTGTGTGATATTAGGTCAAGCTCCACGGGCACCAACAAATTTCAGAGTAGGCAAAAAGTAGGTCACCTAACAATATTTTTTTTTTTAAATCACTACTATAAGGGACCATATATTCTTTTTTAAGCCTAAAAACTTGTTTGTAAATTAGAGAATAGTAATAAAATTATATATATAATAAAAAAAAGGTAATAGTTATTTTTAAAGATCTTAAGAGGATAAAAATAATTATTTTAGTAAATATAGAACACACATTTAAACGAAATTCATAACACTGTAGAGTTCTACTGAGATTTAGATTTTGAAGGAATGCGAAGAATTGCAAAAAAAGAATAAAAAGGATAGTATGTATTATCTATGGTATAATTAATAAAAGACGTCAAATAGGACATATCTCTACTATGTCAAGGCTATTTGTAGATGAAAAAACTACAGGATAGTAGAGTTGATATTGAGAAAAGAATAATTGTATATGTATTATAGTATCTTAGTGCTAAGAAGGGAAGGATGAGTAGACAATATACGAAAAGGCACGGAGAAATAGAAGATGAACAGAACAGCTAATTAGTAAGATTTGAGGGAATGAATATAGATAAGCCAAAGTAATTTATTCATCACGAAGATCAATGGTACAAAATATTCGATAACTTCTGCAATTTCATTGTTATGTGATTCTACAGGATTATCGAGGAAAGGGAGAATATAAGTTGTTGGAAGGCATTTATACGAAAATATACTGAACTGAAAAGAATGATAGAGTTAATATTAGTGTAGAGAGACAATAATATGGGTTGGTGTTGTGAGGAGAGGGAGAAAAAAGATTGTCAATATACTTAAATAGCTAAAATATCAACTGAGAGAGTTAAATAAGAGAGTGAGGTAAAAAATATAAGAGTTAATATCTAGTTAGTATACCATATATATGTTATAGAAGTAGGGAGACACAGTTGGGGATGGATCCCACAATACGTCAGGCCAGAAAAGTTTGTTATGTTAAATATTTGCCATTAAAATGAAAAGTTATGTTGTAATGAAGAGATATAAGTGAAGCTAATTTTATAATATGGAAAACGGTGGGAAGGCCAATCTCTCATTTTAAAATACAATAAACTTGCTTACAAAAAAGCGAAAGCAAAATATTACCAAACAAACTTTCGGCCTGAGTAGGGGATATCCCCACTGTCTTCCATACTCAGTAACAAATATATTATGGAGAACACTAACAGAATTTTAGTCAGTATTTGTACCCCCCCTTTATTAAACCAATAGTTTGAGGTGTAGATATGTAGGATGACATTTTTGTCTCCCTCCCTCACGACACCAACAACCCTAGTGATGTCCTAAACTATATTAACTCTATTCATACTTCAGGCTTCAGTATACGATAGAACATGCCTTCCGAACAACGTTATTCCCTTTCCTCGATATACCTTAATCACATTGGAATAACAATTGTCTTGCAATTTTACTTGGTATAACTATAGAATAACCAACATTCGCATGCAAACTAGTATACAGTTGGACTATCTAATCATTCCCCAAACAACAAAATTATTATCTGTTCTGTTCAGTTTAAAACATGACTCCTCTTTCTTTAAGTAAATCATGGCTCCTCTTCCCCTCTCTAGCACAGAACTTAATACATTAATCCACATACTTTCAATATCACTTTACATCCTCAAGTTTTTCATCAGTTAAAAAGCATTAACAACAGCAAAAAAAGATCATCATCTAGCACCTTTCCCACGAAAAATAGCAACACCTTCTTTTTACCAATTCCTCAATTACCATATATTTAACAAAACAAATAGTTACAAAAATATTACCCTCATCCATCAAATACATCACCTTAAAAAAACATTTCTCAAAACCCCCAAAACGAAAGAAAATCTCCCACAAAGCTGTATATATACATCCCTTGCAATACTTGCAATTAAAAAACATAATATATTGAAACCATGATTTAGCCAAGAAGAAAAAAATCGAAGCACGACAGAAATGACCTGCAACAAGGGCAGCATAAAATTTTCAGCTTTAACAAGTCATAGGCGTTACACACAAGCCACTCTATCAATATCAACAAATAAAGATGATCAGAAATATACGAATCACACGAACCATCGCAAATCATGGAATCCTTTTGCATATATAATAGTAACAACTACAATAAGCAAGAAAAAAGTTTCAAAAAAAGATTTATGACCAAAATAAATATCTGAAAACCTCAAAATATTTGTGAAATATTTCAAAACACCATGAAGAAAATAGACCAACTGAAAACACACTTGAACTAAGGAAGATCAAGAGGAAGAAATCCAGGTCCCTAGCCTGAAGAGGTTCCGGTCGTCGGGACGGAAAATTAGCTTGCCTTTTTATAATTATTTTATTAAAAAAAGTGTCTTTAACAATGTTTTTAATGTGTGTACATTAGTAAATAAAATTGAGTAGTGGACATAAAGCATAATACTAGAGAAAGAATCAAAAGGGCTTCCTCTTCTAAAGTACGGTATATATATATATATATATTAGTATATATAGTGATATATATACTATATATATATATTATATATATATACTATATATATATATATATTTTATATAGTATAATTATAATATATTCAATTAAAAATATTTTTGAAAACAGATTTCGGGATTATATTTGAAAATTCTTGAAATATTTACTTTTAAATAAGTAAATTCATGTTATATTATACCACAGCTATATTTATTTATCTATTCCGAATACTGTGATTATCGGAATTTCGAATATGGCTATAGTAAATATATTCTTTAAATTTATAAATGTCCCCAATGTTTAATTTGAAATCATGAGTAGATACAATAAAAGATAAAATTGCATTAGGAGACAGGTATGGTCATAATAAAAGATAATAATCACTTTAGAACAAAATGTAAGGGGGATTCCATAAACATTTTTTATTTGTTTGATTTAATCCTCAGAAATGAGTATATACAATTTACGTAACTCTTGAATACAAAACCCGGTTTTTCCGTGAATTTTTGGACCAGGGGCCGGGGCGGCGGTGGGCTAAAATGGCCGGAGGTTGCCGGGTTGAATGTGGCCGTGGGCCGGGCCCCGGATCATGGTTTGCGTGCGTTAAGTAATTTTACCATAATATATATATATATATATATATATATATATATATATATATATATATATCATATATATATATAAGTATAGTATATTTGTAATACTTTAACGCAGTTACAATATGAGATTTAAATTAGGTCACATGAGCGAAAGTTGCTATAAAAATAATATTTAATTACAAATCACTGCACAAAAAAGGTAATTTCCGTTTACACTCTATAATAATATATATAAATAAAAAAATAAGTATAGGAGAGTATATGATAAATTAGCCATCATCTTTGGGAAGCTGTTATGCGTAACCTTCCATGTTTGCAACCTTTTAAAGATGGTATGATGACGAATTTCATAGGAAAGTAGACCCTGAATTTCGTCTATTGGCGCTACTGTAGTCGAAATTAGAATAAAAAGGTTAATTGTATTGACGCGAATTAGAGCGTATTAAACTGGACTCTTGAGCAATAGGAAAACGAAAGAATTACTCATAAAATGTATGAATCAAAGCACGATGAATCTGAGGATGATGCATTCCTTGGTGTGGTGAAAGATTTTTTGTCTTCTCCGGGAATGTTTTAAGTGCGAGTAACTCCCTTCCTCCGCTCTTGAGTAAAGGTAGTAGGTTTGGTGTTTCGGAAAGTCCGAATTGACGCTTTGAAGCCGGTGTCCAATGCCATATCTTGATGAGATGGAAGCTATCATACCTATGCGCTATTTACGCTAAACCTATAAAATGAAGTATTAGACTATTGAATGAAGTAATGGTAGGAAGCCAAGGATTGTGATAACTTGGAGATTTACCCATGTGTAGTAAAGGCCTTAATACAAAGTTTTTTAACCTAGGTATTTTTGAGTGTCGAATAGACAGGGAACAAATAGGTTCTATATGTCTGAAATGAAAGCATTCGTCCTAAGGCTATTACTTTTATGGGCAGAATAAAGAATTCTAAAAATGAACGTCGAACGTATTCGATTTAACTATTGTTGAGTTCTTTGGTCAGAACTGAAACATGTTTCTTGTTAAAATGACGACGAATTACTTTCTAGATTTGTCAATTAAGACGCGTTTCTAATATTAGAAATAGATAAAGAAATGTTTTATGAAGGACATTGATTTGAAAGAGGGATTTAATGTTTATTATATAGTTAAGTGAAGCCTGAAATTTCAGGTAAAAAAGCACGACTAATAAAAATTAAGACGAAATGAAGCCCAAATCGAATACGCATCTGGAATTTGTCACTTAAGACGCATTTTTTGAAATTGAGTATTTAAGGAAATTTGTAAAGTTATACCTTGATATTAAGGAAACTCACAAAATACTTTACAAGATCTGGAGAATTTAAGAAACAAACCTAGGCATACCACGCATGTTAGTCTGATAGATCCGTTAAGGCTGCAGTTATTTTGAGAACTGCTGCGAATAAACTACTTATGTTTCCGGTTTAATGCTAATTGAAGGAGGACTTTCTCAACAGTTCAAAGCTATTTGCTGTGGCTTTAAGAAATCCAATAGGAAAAGGATTTTATGAGATGTTAACCCGTAATAGGTATCTATAACTTAACAATAAAATAACATTTGGTCAATATTATCAAACATTCAAAGCATAGATGAACAGATTTTCAGCGCTCTCATCCTATCCTTGGATATGTCGACTTAATAATTTAGTTGATAAAATTGAGCACTACATCGGTTAGATACCTGGATTTAAGTGGAAGCCGATTATGATAACTTCGACTTAGTTCGATATGGCTCTTTTATTAACTTCTGATTCGTTTGCGAGCTATAAAAGTGGAGTATTCCGGCGACGGAGTTGCAGCGGAGGTTCCGGAATAACTTTTAAAAGCTTTCTTAAACAATGCCTTTGAAAAATGGAGTTAAAACCCCTCTCCCCTTTCTTTGACATATTTCAAACGGATGGTATATATATATGGTATAGTTGCATAATAAAGGTAATGTTATTAAATATCGATTGTTTTTTCGATAATCGTAGGTTATTTTTAATAATTGTTACCCATTTTAATTAAAATACTGGTTTGTGTCGAACACGTAAGAGTGACACTGGCTTTGGCAAATTTTACATTAAATAATTTTTCGAAAAAAGAAACAATTTGTTTATATATGTTTCGGATATATTAAGTTAAATGTTTTATTTAAAATAAAAATTTATGGAAAAATTTTAATAAAATTCAACATTTTGAAATTATATATGTATATATACTATATAATAGTATATTATATATATATATATTATATATATATATATTTATTTATATATTATAGGTATATATACCTATATATATATTATATATGGTAAATAGTAAGTGACAATTACTATACTTATATATATATATATATATATATGGGTCAGATTTTTTTTAATTGCTCACAGTATGTAACTAGGGACCGGCAGCGCCTATAGTAAAAAAGTTAATATATTTGGAATCAGCGGAAAAGTCTAAGGATGGGATTTAACTTTTTTTTTTTCTTTTTTTTTTTTTTTGGCTTATCGAAATATTTTAAAAATTATTTCCCCCATTTAGGGGGGGCTCGAGCCGACGGGCGGACAGAGGGGGGGACGTTTTCATACCCCGGAGGGGATTACGTCCCGCACCCGGTACGTCCAACCGGTACGCCAGAGGGCCGAGAGACCCCAACGTTCCTGCGATCTTTGCGGTTTTCGCCCCTATGGTATTCCTTTAGTTAATAGTAATTACCAAAAGTGTTTTTGGAAGGTAAAATTATTCTTTTTTTAATAACTAAAAGGAATACGCATAGTGAGGATAAAACTCACCAAGATGTGACCAGGAGAGTCGGCGTCTACTCGCGGGCTCCGCGTGGACGTGACTTGGGAGGGGGACTAATCCCCCAACTCCAGAGAGGGAAGTCTCCGAGAACCCCCGCTGTTTGGTCTTGGTGGTCGCGGGTTCCTCACGACAATCCCCTCCTGCGGGTATGAAACGTATCCCCCCCTCTGATCCCCCGTCGGCTTCGAGCCCCCTAAAATGAAAAGAAATTAATTTTTAAATATTTTCGAATGAATAAGCAAAAAAAAAAAAAACAAAAAAAGTTAGTCCCATCTTAGAATTTTCCGCTGATTCCAAATATATAATCTTGTTTTTACTGTAGGAACTGCGGTCCCTAGTACAGTACTGTGAGCATTTAAAAAAATCTGACCACAATTCTCTCATAAGTCATGATATTACTAAGTATAATATAGAATAACTATATATATAATATATATTAAGTATGATATTATATATATATAATAATATTATATATATATATATATATATATGATAAATATATATTATATTATATATATATTTAATTATATATTATTATTCGGAAACACCGTTAATGTTACTCACGCATGGTAATTGTCAAGATAGTATATAGGCCTGGCAATCGCTAGAATGTTTATAATTTTGGTACTCTACGATTGTTTACATTGTGGAAGAGTAAATAGGCAGAAGGGGTTCCCAGCCCTAGAAGCTCATTGCGCGAATATTAATTACTCTATAGTATTGACCAACTATGCCTCGAAAACCTAACAAATAGACCAAATATAATCATTATATAACAACAGCTTCTATATTTAAGTCCAAATTACTTTTTATTCTTCAGTTTGTTAGAAAAGAACTGATGTGATAATTATTGTTTCTTTTCCTCCTACTGATTGCAGACGACATAATATACACCACTTTTAAATGTGTCTATTTAAATAAGTAATTTTTTTTTAAAAAGAAATTGTGAATAAAAATATTAATTGTTCTATTTTCACTTCCTATTATATATATATATATATCTATATATATAACTATTTAAATATAATTAATTTATTATATATTATATAATATTTATAATATAAATTATATAATATATATATATATATATATTTATTTATATAAATATATTAAATATAATATTATATATAATATAATTAATTAATTATATTTTAAATATTAACTATATATATATAATTCAACACTAGCACCTGAGAGAAAGTCCAAAATATTTTACGTCGAAATAAACTAAAAAAATTAAATAAAATGAATTTGAAAATAAATCAATTTGTAAGCTCTAAAAAATTAATAAAAAGATAAGTTCTTATATATATACTCGCATCTAGAATTTGCTCCTTGCCCTACTATAATAAAAAATCATTACCAACCATTCAATACGGTTAGATTAATGTTTGATAAAACTTTTAAAGGGACAACTGGACGTTGCAATGTCGGTGGGATATTATTAAAATCGATTATCTTTTTAAATATCGAAACACATGAATGATTACCCTTAAACGAAACTATTACCATATATATTATATATTATATATATATATATATATAATATATATATATATATTATATAATATATATATATTATATATATATATAATATAATATATATTATATATATATTATATATATATATATATGTATATTATATATAGATAATAATATATTAAAATAGGAATATACTTGAAATAATACTAAATTACTTTATTTCTCTTCTTTACACAAGAGAATAAATTATTTTTTTTTTATATTCCCTAAAATCAAAATATCAGGAATTTGGGCCAATCTAATCAATTACCCCTCTAATTTAAACCACACCATATCAATAAAATTACTCAACTAATCTTTCATAAAAGAAGTGAGCGAAGAAGATTATTTAAAAGAGGAGAGGGAGCAGATAGAGAGAGGAGAGAGAAGGATGGAGAGAGAGAGGAGAGAAGAGAGAGAGGACGAGAGGAGGAGAGAGAGACGAGGGAGAGCGAGTGAGAAGATGAGAGAGCGAGAGAGAGAGAGAGAGAGAGAAGAGAGAGATGAGAGAGATGAGAGAAGAGAGAAGGAAGAGGAGAGAGAGAAGAGATTCGGAAATAAACATAATAATTGTAAAAACAAAAAAATCTAAATTAAAGCAAAATATTTGCTTATTACGGAAGTTACAGAACTTGTGTCAGGGATTATTAAAGTTAAAAGATAACCCCAATCCCAAGCTATTCAATCACGCGTACCTGTCATTTACAGGGAATTGCTTCGGAGAATAGTGATAGACAAGATTTCTGGCATTATAAGAAAAGTAATTTTCTGGATATAATAGTAAAAATACAAAATCCATTTGTACTGCTCCATTTTGTACAAAATATTAATTTTTTTCTCTTTTAATTTAGACTGAATATATTGTTATTCTTATTTTGTAATATATATAAACTATTATCTTAATTATATAATATAATATATAATATATATATTATTGGTTTATTATATAATATATATATATATGTTAAGATATTATTATATAGTTTCTATATGTTGTTGGAGGGTATTAATGTAATGTTTTAATTTATTTTATGATTGATATAAAAATTATCAGTTATATTATGAAATATATGAAAATATATATAGTGTCAATATATATATAATTTTGCTATTAATTTTTTTCCTATTCTATCTCATATTAATCTATCTGTTATAATCTATCTAATCACTTATCTATCGTATCTATCTTATCTAATCTATTCTAATCTATCTTTATACTATCATATCTTATCTACTAATCTATATCTTATCATCTAATGCTATCTATTATATTCTAATCTATCTATATTCATCTATCTATCTATCATATCTTATCTATCTATATGGTATATTTCTATTCTTATTCTATCTATTCTATCTTATCTAATTCTTATACTGATTCTATCTATCATATTTCATATCTAATCTATTTAATTTAATCATAGTTCATATCTATCTGATCATTCTTAGTTAATCTATCTTAATCATATTAAATCTAATCTATATCTATAACTTCTATCTTCCATCTATCTAATTCTATCTATCTTATTCTAATTTTATATATCTTATCATATCTATCTATCTATCATATCTATCTATCTTATCATATCTTATCATATCTATATCTATCTATCTATCTATCTACGTATTTAATTCCTTTTCTATAGATCTTCTCACATGCTTATCTAAATCTATCTATTCGTATATCGAAAACTTAATCCTCTCTATATCTTATCTATCTGCATGGTGACTATTCTAATCTATCTTTATCTATCTATTCATATCTATCTATCTATCTCATCTATCTATCTAAATCTATCTCTATACTATCTATTCATAATATCATATCTATCTTTTCTATCTATCTATTCTTCTACATCAATAAACTTCTAGAAAAGAGAAGACGTATTATAATTAATACATTATGTGAATATTAGGACATACAGCTTTTTAAAACTTTCAAAGAATATAAGCAAATTTCTATCTAGAGCAATTTTTTAATTCATTTCATCTGATATTATCTGTAATAGCTAAGGGAAGTTGTAGAGTTTAAATTATCGTAATGTTCGTAAACAAACAGCTTTTAGAACCTATATTGAAATAGATTGACGTGTTTTAAGGTAACCTGGTGTATATAAAATGATTATCGTACCGAGTTAATATTATTGAATAATATTTTTACTCGTTCTATGGTTGAAATGAATAATCAAGTTTATAATAATGAAGGATAAATACTCAAGATAACTATAACATGTTATTCAACGCAATGCACAAGAACAATTTTCACATACACACGCCCCTCAAAGAATAAATTTGTCTAGCTAATGTTAAAATACTTGGTTCGAGTCTGGTAAGATTACTCGACATTGCATTTAAAGATTTCTGAATTGCAATAATAGTATCGAAATCGTTTTGAAAAAAGTCGATATATTTTTTTTGTTTTGCCGCATTCACTGAAGGCATTATGTAAATCAAATAATAGCTATTTGTTATCCCGTTGATTAGCGCTTATTGTAATAATGATGATAGATATTATGGTATATAATAATATATAGCGGAAATTTTAATTGGTAATTATGATTCAATATTTGCATTTATACATGTTGTTATAATATAATTAGTATATTATTATATTGTATTATTAATTTAGATATTCATTATTAAATTGTTAATTCACTTTTTATCAATATATTTTACATAACATAATTATAAAGTTAGAATAAGAGCTGTACATATAATAAATAAGTAGAAAATATTAAAGTTTATCAAACAATATATACGATATTCTATCGACATGTAAAAATATAATAGTATTAAATACATATCTTTAGATTTATGCCTAAATATAGTATTCTGAATGTAATATATATGTAGTGAAAGTATGTATAGATTTTTATTTATATATATACTTAGTTTGGTCTCTCTTTGTTAATGCCTTCCACAGTATGTATACTTAAGGGACCGGCAGCTCTACAGTTCAAACAAACCATATATATTTGGAAATCGCGGAATAATTCTTAAGGATGCAGATCTTTTTTTTTTTTTTTTTTGGCTTATTCATCGAAAATATTTTAAAAAATTATTTCCCCCATTTAGGGGGTCTCGACTGAAGGACAGAGGGTGGGACGTTTCATACCCCGGAGCGCGATGGTACGGAGGAACCCGCGCTCGGACCACATCCATAATGCCGCCAATTATAAGAAGCGCGGGGGTTCCTCGGAACAATCCCACGTGTGACGGTGGGGACTCTAAGTCAACCCTCCGATCAGTCCACCTCAGTATGAGGCCAGTTTATTACCTCCGGACTCCAGCTGCCATTCTTTGCGGGTTTACCCTATGTATTATAGACCTTTTCTGTTAAAAGTATATTTTCTTAAAGTGTTTATTGGAAGTAATAATTATTCATTTTTTATTATTAAACATATAGGAGAATATAATTAAAGATACAATACAAAGTGCATCAACAAAAGATGGCAGGAATCGGGGGTCTCTCGGCCTCCCGGTGGTACGACTGGGCGGAACTAATCCCCCCTCGGATGGTCTCCAGGAACCCTCGACTCTTGTCGTAAAATTGAGGATCGTGATCTACGGGGGTTCCTCCGAACATACGCTCCGGGGTATTTGAAAGACGTTCCACCCCCTCTGTTCCCCGTTACTGTCGGCTCGAGCCCTGCCCTAAAATGGGGGGGCAAAATAATTTTTAAATATTTTTCGTATAAGAGGACTATCACTAGCAGAAATAAACAAAGAGTGATAATAAAATTAACACAAATAAATAAAATACGGAAAAAATAAAAAAAAAAGATTAAAACTCACATAAATATATATATTTCGGCTGATTCCAAATAGTATATAATTTGTTTTACTGTTAGGACCTGCCGTTCTCTAGTTGCATGATGTCTTAATATCTAGAAGCATTTATAAAAAAAATACTGATACAATACTAGTAATATACGTTATAATTAATTTATGCATATAATATATTATAGTTATATATATCATAATCACTTTATTTTATATTAATTTAAGTGATATATATATATATAACTATGAATATCTTAATAATAATAATATTGTATTTATATTATTATTATATACGTATACAAATATTTAATTTATTATTATAATAATATATAATATATATACTACTATTATTTAAAATATTAATGACTGTTTTATTGTTAAATATATTATTATAAATATATATATATATATATATATGGATGGTTTTAAATGTGGATGGAATAATAATAGCCTAACCCTACTTCACATTCATGGCAAGGCTAATTAACAGAGGTATTACATAAAAAAAATGTAATTGAAATACATCGTTAGTCTCAATTCTGAAAGCTCGCAACAGTATGACTAAATAATCAAGTATATAAATGCTCAATATACTTATTTCTCATTAGCACTATACATATGATAACCATACTCAATCAAATTACTAAACTCTTATTTATAACTGGTACCTAGAAACTCAAACAAATCGTGCTCTCACCAACTCCCTTCCCTAGATATAAGAATATTTTATTTCTTTGTGTAAGTGTTGTTGAGGTGTTCGAGAATATCCAGGTCCGTATTTTAACAATTCTATTATTTGTAATAGTGATAGATTTTAGAAATTGATGCAACAATTCGATCTTATATATTAGTAATAGAAACGGGTAATATATAATATATTTATTAATACTATATATATATATATATTAATATATTAAGTAATATATATATCATTCTTATCATAACAAATATATGTTATAATAGTGGACCTATAAGTTATAACTGTGCTCCTCCAAATATAATATTTTTGTATTGGAACGCGTGGTAAACCTAGTGAATTTGGATTTTAACATTCGTCGGTAATTATGTAAAAAACCATAAAAAAAATAAGTAGAAACTTTATTTGTAAATTTTTTCTCTAACCTGATAAAATAATACACCATCTTTTTCATTAACAAAATCTAATAAAAAGTAATATTGATTTCTATGTTTTTATTGTTTCTATATTGCTTCCACCATAGGCTTTTGATAAATCGAGTGAAATGTAACAAAAAAATTGTTCCTTTCATAAATCTAAAGCCAAGTTACATCACCCCAAAAAAATTAAATGGAATTATAATTATTTTTAAATGTGTCATAATAAAGTACAATATTAAATAATTAAACACATTCTTTTAATTAATATATAAAATCACTACAAAGTAAAATAAAAAATAAAAATACTAATACATATATTT
>JABUQX010084791.1:2500-5000 GCA_015478945.1 Trachelipus rathkii | reverse complement strand
CTATTAAATAGCATCCTGAGTCTAATATATATATATATAAATATATATATATATATATATAGTTAGTTATATAGTATATATATATATATATATATATATATATATATATATATATATATATATATATAGAGAGAGAGAGAGAGAGAGAGAGAGAGAGAGAGAGATTCACATTCATAATGCTGAGAAACTGTATAAACAATCCAAATTGTTTTTGATATATATGCGGGAATTAACATTCATGCAACAACGGCATTTTAGGTTATTGATTAGGAAGTGCTAGCCAGCCATTGTTTCGGCCTGCAAAAGTGGGCGACCAGGATAAATACGGGTCCTATTCATGTTTATAGCAACTTGTGTCAGGTTTCTCAATGGATGGGAGAAGGGGTCTACGACATATACCTTTTTGGTATAATTCATGATCTGGAAGATCACACTTCTGATTGCTACTTTTGCATGACCGATATTCGTGGTATAACATCAAAATCCAAGCACACTGTAAAATATCCTAATTTACAATCTGCTATGAGACCAGTACCTCATAGTGAAGACTTACCTGTACCTGACCCTCCCAAACAAATGGCACTAAGTGACGACGAGTCAAGTGATGAGGTAGTGGCGGAAGAAACAGAAGACCTGGACCAAACATTTCAGCCTATTTGTTCTTCAAGTGAACCACATTTGTTGAGTCAGGGAGATCTGAATGATCTTGTGCGTGATTTACACTTGTCAAAAAAGGAAGCTGAACTCCTTGGTTCAAGGTTAAAGGGATGGAATCATCTCCAAAAAAGAGACTAAAGTTTGTTTTTATCGTGACAGGCATTGTGGTTTTGAAAAGTTTGGCACATGCACCTTACATGAAGGAAACATATGAGAGTATGAAGCTTCTGTTGCAAAAAATTAAGTATGAGGATCATAAGTGGAATATATGTGGTGATCTAAAGGTCGTGTCACTTTTACTTGGAATGCAGCTGGGTTATACCAAATTTTCTTGCTTTCTTTGTGAGTGGGACAGTCGGGATAAGATAAATCATTATCAGAAGAAAGTGTGGCCACAACGATCTCTAACTACAGGAGAGAAAAACATCATCCTCCCTTGTTGATCTCATAAAAATTATCTGCTTCCCTGCATATTAAGCTAGAATTAATGAAAGTTTAATCAAAGGTATGAATGGAACTGGCAAAGGATTCACATATTTAAGAACTAAATTTCCAAGAATAAGTGACGCTAAAATCAAGGAAGGTATTTTTATTGGGCCACAGATTAGGGAGCTGATGAGCGATCAACAGTTTGGGGAACTTAATGATGTTGAAAAACTGCATGGCTGTAATTTAAAAAGGTTTGTAGAGACTTTTTATGGAACCGCAGAACAGAGAACTATTCTGACATTGTGAAAGAGCTACTGACATCATACAAGGCCTTGGGATGCAATATGAGCCTAAAAATCCACTTCCTCGACTCTCACTTGGACTTCTTCCCTGAAAATCTTGGGGCAGTCAGTGACGAACACGGCGAGAGGTTTCACCAGGACATTCTGAGCTTTGAAACCCGGTACCAAGGAAAGGTGAGCACTTCTATGTGTTGGTCACGAAAAAGGGACTTACCAGAAGCTAAATACCGTCGAAAATCATATGCCTCTACATTTTAAAGGTGGGTTTTAATATAAAATTACATCGATTTGTAAATTTATTTAACACATTTATTTAAAAAATTTAAATATGCTATCCCAGAAAAACTATGGGTGATAGAAAAACGAAAACATATTTGAAATCAGCGGAAAAAATGGTATAAAATTCACCTATTTTAGTTTGTGGGACAAAAATGTTTTGAATTTTTGTTGACCAGTGTTATGATTGAACCAATTAAGAACATTTTCTCAAGCCTCTTCCCGTTGAGGATACCGTGCATCTTCCAGAGCGGGAAAACGTCGTATGCAATATTGTTTTTCTTTAGGTTATGGTAGCGAAAGATTATCAAAGGCTGACATAAACCGATACATTTCGCGTGAAAAATTGGAAAGAATTAAGGAAGGAAGGAATGAAGGAAGGAAGGAAGGAAGGAATGAAGGAAGGAATGAAGGAAGGAAGGAAGGAAGGAAGGAAGGAAGGAAGGAAGGAAGGAAGGAAGGAAGGAAGGAAGGAAGGAAGGAAGGAAGGAAAGAAGGAAGGAAGAAGGAAGGAAGGAAGGAAGGAAGGAAGGAAGGAAGTAAGGAAGGAAGGAAGGAAGGAAGGAAGGAAGGAAGGAAGGAAGGAAGGAAGGAAGGAAGGAAGGAAGGAAGGAGAATTGTAATAAAAAGGGAAGGGAGGAAAATGGTAAAAGAAAGGAAGCAAATATAGGCACGGCAGCAAAGTATGCAAGTGGGCAAGTGGCAAGGCAAGGCAAGTGGCAAGTAAGCAAGCAAGCAAGTGGGCAAGGGGCAAGTAAGCAAAGCATAAGTGCGGCAGGCACGACTGTCACCGCGCGGCAAGGCGGCACTGCATGGGCAAGTGGCAGCAAGGCAAG